>JAAAKG020012526.1:0-20894 GCA_010014905.2 Druon quercuslanigerum | reverse complement strand
ATCTTTTTGGTAAAAATTATTATTTTTTTTTTTTGAAAATTCATCTCTGAATGAAAATTTAAATATTCCAGTTGAAGATTCATCAAATTAATTAAAAATTGATCTTTTTGTATTCAATTCAACTACTGAAGTTAAATAATCATAATTTTATTTCAGAAAGTTTGGTTAAAAATTAATTTTTTAACCCAAAAAGTTAAATATTTCATTTTTGGTTGAGAATATGTCTTTTTTAGTTCAGAATTCAATTATTTTGATAAAAATTCACGTCTTTTGTTTTGAATCGTCTTTTCTGGTAGAAAATTAATATTCTTTTTTATAAACTCATCACTTTAATTGCAAATTTTGTTTTTTCTGGAATATTAATTTTTCTAACTGAAAATTTAACTATTTCATCTTTTGTTGAAAAAATATCTTTTTTAGTTAAAAATTCAATTATTTTATTGAAAATTCATGTCTTTTTTTTCAAATAGTATTTTGAGGTAGAAATTAAATCTTCTTTTAAGACAATTCATCGCTTTGGTTGAATGTTTTTTTTGGGCTAATTTAATTTTTGTAACTGAAAATTTAACGTTTCCATTTTTAGTTTAAGTCTGATCCTTTTTAGATAAAAATTCAACTGCTTGGTTTAGAATTTATATTTTTTGGTTGAAAATCTAATTATCTCGTTAAATACCCATATTTATCCATAATTTTAGTACAAAATTCGTCTATTTGATTGACAATCTTTATTTTTTTGTAGAAAATTAATTTTTTTAAGTGAGTTCCATTTATACTTAAAACCTGATTTTTTTTAAATTCAACTAAGTAGTTAAAAATTGATCTTTTCTAGACGAAAATTGAACTATTTGGTTTGGAATTTATATATTTTATTAAAAAATTAATTTGTCTTGTAGAAAATTAGCCTTGTTTGAAAATTTATCACTTTGGTCTAAATTTTATTTTAAATAGAAAATTAATTTTTTTAACTGAAAATTGAACTGTTCCATTTTATTGTTAATAAACTTATAGTTTTGTTGAAAATCGATTTCTTTTAGTCGAAATTTCAAATGTTAGGTTTGGAACTTATATATTTGATTTAAAAATTTATCTTTTTGGGGTAAAAATTGGTTTGAATTACTATTTAAATTCATCGGCTTCAGATAAAATGAATTTTGTTACATAACTTTGAAAAAATGATTAAATAAATTTTTATATTATTATTTTTATATGGCTGAATTTTTTTCTGGGTAAATAGAAATTAGAGGAGTTTTAGAATAAAAAATTGTTGAAATGTTTGTTGGTGGTCCAGATAAAAAAGATAGCCACCCGTTAGATCGATAGTCGTTTGAGTCAAGTTAAGAGTTGCTAAATGGTCAAGAGTCTTACGCAAGAATCTGGTTAGTGTTGTACATTGTAGGTGTTCCAGCATTTCCACTCCACCTTTCATTGCATTTATTTAATCTGGATTAACTAAAGTCAATCGCGACCTTCCGACCAATTCCGAGCACAAGAAAAGATTTTTTTTATCGTTTCAATAAATCACACTCAAGTTACAATATACGAGACTAATGACTTCTTTTTACAAGTCAAATTATTCTGATTTAATCGTTTGCTTCTGAATAGTTAAGCAAATAATATCAGACTTTTAAATATTTGCCCTTTTGCCCTCTTTTCCCATTTTTAAAAAAAGAATTCCTCTTTTTCCTGGTTTAGAATTATTCTCTTTTCGTTTAAAATTTGTCTATTTGCTTTAAAATTTCATCATTTTGTTAGAAATTTAACTTTTTGGTTGAATGTTCGTATTTTAGGATAGAAAAGTAATTTTTTATCTTTAAAATTCCAGTGCATTCTGAAAAATGCTTCTTTAATGAAACTTTGTGGTAACGGTTTTGTTAAAAATTCATGTATTTTTCTTTGCGAATTTGACTTTTTTAAATTAAAAATTCATTTGTTTGACTGAAAATTAGTTTTTTTATTTTTGCTCAAAAATTAATTTTTTAACAGAAAATGTAAAAATTCCATTTTTGATAAAAATTTCTTTTTCAGATGAAAGTTCATGTATTTTTTTGCGATATACTTTTTTTTGTAGTTAAAAATTCATTTTTTATTGAAGATTCGTCTTGTCAGGTGAAAGTTAATTTCTTTGTTTAAAAATTCGCTTTTTTTATTAAAAGTTTTTGTTGATGAAAATTCAACTATTTGGTTGAAGATTCATTTTTATTGTTGCGAATTCATTTTTTTTTTAATGAAAAATGAATTTTGTTGTTGTTTAAGATTCGTCATTATAGTTGAGTTAAAAGTTAATTTCTTTGATTAAACAGTCACTTTTTCATTAAAAACTTATTTTTCTAGTTGAAAACTTAACTGTTGGTTGAAAAATTATGTATTTTGTTGTAAATTTGTCATTTTCGATTAAATTTTTTGTTGTTGAAAATGTAATTTTAATAGTTAAAAATTTAATTAATTAATTAAAAAGTTTAAAAGAATATAATTTTTTAAACTAAAAATGTAAATATTCCTTTTTTGGTTAAAAAATGATTACTTTTTAAATTAAAAATTCATTTGTTTCGCTAAAAAATCGTTTTTTTGCTTACAAATTAATTTTTTAACATAAAATGAAATTATTCCATTTTTGATAAAAATTTCTTTTTCAGATGAAAGTTCATGTTTTTGTTGCAAATTACTTTTTTTGTTTGTCAAAAATTCATTTTTTGATTGCAGATTCGTCATTTTAGGTGAAAGTGAATTTTTTTGGTTGAAAATTCGCTTTTTTATGAAAAATTTATTCTTTTGTTGTTGAAAATTCAATTATTTGACTGAAGATTCATGTATTTTGTTGTGAATTCGTCTTTTTTTAATTCAAAGATCATTTTTTTGTTTTTAAAGATTCTTTATTTTAATTAAGGAGAAAGTTAATTTCGTTGGTTCAAAATTCCATTTTTTAATAAAAACTTATTTTTCTAGTTGAAAACTAAACTTTTGGTTGAAAAATTATGTATTTTGTTGTAAATTTGTCATTTTCAATTACAATTTTTTTGGGGGGAGAAGATTCATCATCATAGTTAAAAGTTTAATTAATTAATTAAAAAGTTTAAAAAATTAATTTTTTAAACCAAAAATGTAAATATTCCCTTTCTGGTTAAAAATGTGTATTTTTTAAATTCATGTATGTTTTTGCGAATTCGTTTTTTTAAAATTAAAAATGAATTTCTTTCTGTAAAAAATCGTTTTTTGCTTACAAATTAATTTTTAAACAGAAAATGTAAATGTTCCATTTTTTATAAAAAGTTTTTTTTTTTCGTTGAATGTTCATGTATTTTATTGCGAATTATTTTTTTGTTTGTTAAGATTACATTTTTTTATTGAAGATTCGTCATGTCAGGTGAAAGTTAATTTCATTGTTTAAAAATTCGCTTTTTTATTAAAAACTTATTTTTCTAGTTGAAAACTAAACTTTTGGTTGAAAAATGATATATTTTATTTTAAATTCGTCATTTTCCATTAAAAAATTATTTTTTGTTTGAACATTCATCATTATAGTTAAAAGTTAATTTATTTGGTTGAAAATTCGTTTTTTTTGTTGTGGTTAAAAACTAATTTTTTAAACTGAAAATGTAAATATTCCTTTTTTGTTAAAAAATTTCTTTTTCAGATCAATGTTTATGTATTTTTTTGCGAATTAGTTTGTTTCATAAAAATTAATTTTTTTATTGCAGATTCTTTATTTTAAGTGAAAGTGAATTTCTTTGGTTGAAAATTCGCGTTTTAATTAAAAATTTATTTTGTTGTCGAACATTCAACTATTGAGTTGAGAAATTATGTATTTTGTTGTAAATTCGTCATTTTCGATTAAAAAATTATTTTTTGGTTGAAGATTCATCGTTATAGTTAAAAGTTAATTTTTTTGCTTGAAAATTCGTTATTTTTGTTGTGGTTAAAAATTAATATTTTAAGCTGAAAATGTAAATATTCCTTTTTTGGTTAAAAAATGTGTATTTTTTTGAAATTAAACATTCATAAAATGAATTTATAAAAAGTTTATTTTTCCGGTGAATGTTCATGTATTTTATTGCGAATTATTTTTTTTTTTGTTAAAAATAAATTCATTTTATGAAGATTCGTCATGTTAGGCGAAAGTTAATTTTATTGTTTCAAAATTCGCTTTTTTATCAAAAACTTATTTTTCTAGTTAAAAACTAAACTTTTGGTTGAAAAATTATGTACTTTGTTGTAAATTAAAAAATTAATTTTTTAAACTGAAAATGTAAATATTCCTTTTTTGTTAAAAAATGTGTTTTTTTTTTAAATTAAAGTTTTATTTGTTTCGCTAAAAATTCGTTTTTTTGCTTAGAAATTAATTTTTTAACAGGCAATATAAATATTCCGTTTTTGTTCAAAAAATTTTTTTCAGATGAATGTTTACGTATTTTTTTGCAAATTAGTTTTTTATTAAAAATTAATTTTTTTATTGCAGATTCGTCATTTTAGGTGAAAGTGAATTTCTTTGGTTGAAAATTCGCTTTTTTATTAAAAATTTATTTTGATGTTGTTGAAAATTTAACTATTGGGTTGAAAAATTATGTATTTTGTTGTAAGTTCGTCATTTTCGATTTACAAAATTATTTTTTGGTTGAAGATTCATCATTATAATTAAAAGTTAATTTATTTTTTAGCAGACAATGTAAATATTCCATTTTTGATAAAAAAAATTTTTTCAGATAAATGTTCATTTATTTTTTTGCGAACTACTTGTTTTGTTGCTAAAAATTTATTTTTTTATTGAAGATTCGTCATGTCAGGTGAAAGTTAATTTTTTGTCTCAAAAATCGATTTTTCTATTAAAACTTTTTGTTGTTGAAATTTCAACAATTTGGTTGAAGATTCATGTATTTTGTTGCCATTTCGCCTTTTGTTAATTAAAATTCAATTTCTTTGGTTCAAGATTCGTAATTTGAATTAAGATGAAAGTTGATTTCGTTTTTTTGAAAATTCCCTTTTTTTTATTTAAAACTACTTTTTCCAGTTGAAAACTAGTCCATTTTTTGGTTGAAGATTCATCATTATGGTTAAAAGTTAATTTCTTTGGTTGAAAATTCGTTGCTTTTTATTATTGAAAATTAATTTGTTTAACTGAAAATGTAATTGACATTTTTGTTTATTAATTAAATTCATGTATTGTGTTGCAAATTCGTAATTTTTTATTAAATTTTTTTCTGCTGAAGATTCATCATTTTAGTTGAAAATTAATTCCTTTTGTTAAACAAGAGTTGTTTTTTCATTAAAAACAAATTTTTGATTAAAAATTTTGTTGAAATATTTGGTTGAAATTCATGTGTTTTGTGCCAGTTCGACCTTTATGGTATAAAATTAATCTTGTTGGTTAATTCTATCTTGAAAATTCAATAATTTGTTTGAAAAATCATCTTTATGGGTTTAAAGTTCAACTATTTAATTAAAAATTGAACCATTTTTTTTTTAAATTCAGCTCATTTGCTTGAATAACCGTCTATTTAGTTAGCTTTTTTAAATTCAAATCTGTGGTTGAATTTTATTTTCGTCTTGGTTAAAAAATAAATATTGTAAAAAATTTAAATATTTGGTTAAAAAATGCCATTTTTTTATTGAAAAAATAATATTATTTGTTTGAAAAATAACATTTTTCGTTTGAAAAATTTGCTATTTAGTCAAGAATTTTACTTATTATATTGAAAATGTAACTGTTTGGTTAAAAGTTCAACTATTTGGTTTAGAAATTTAAATATGTGATTTAAAATTAAACTATTTTGTTGAAAATTATTCTCTTTTGCTGAAGAGTTCACTAATTTGGTTGAACGTTATTTATCTTTTTGAATTCAACCATTTCGTGGAAAATGAATCGTTTTGCTTGAATTTAACTCTCTTTGATTTCAAATTAAGCTCTTTTTTGGTTGAAATTTCAATGACTAATTTTTTTTTAAATTCATATTTTTTTAAACGAGTTTATAATACTTTGTGAAGAATTTTTTTAAAACTAAAAATACATCACGTTTGTTAAAAATGTACCTACGATTTTGTTAAAAAATCTTTTTTGGATTCAAAATTAGTTAATTAATAGTTAATTTTTTGTTTGGTTGAAAATTCAACTATTTAGTTGAAAGTTAAACCGTTTTGCTAAACATTCATCCTTTTGGTTGAAGATTTATCTCTTTGGTTAAAAATTGAAAAAATATTTTTTGAAAATTCTATTCATTTCCGATTAAAAAACGTAAATTTTTTAACTGACAATTTATGTATTTTGTTGAAGAATATATTTTTGTTTTTATTTTTTGTTTCAAATTAAATTGTTTCTCAGTTGAATTGTTAACCTTTATATTTTTTATGAAGAATTTATCTTTTTTTTTGTTGAAAATTCAAATACTTGGTTAAAATATTTTGTTAAAAATTTATTTATTTGTTTTAGATTCATATCACTGGTTAGAAGCATAATTATTCTGTTGAAAATTAATCTTTTAACTGTAAATTCATGTATTTTCTTAATAATTCGTCTTTTTGGTTGAATTTAAATGTTTTTTTTTAATATATTTTTTAAAATTTAAAACTAAACTTTTTCATGGTTAAATTATCAACTCATTTTTAGTTAATAATTCTTCTTTTTGAAAATTTAAGCTACTTAGTAGAAAGTTGAACAATTTTTTTAATAATTTTTTTTTAGTTGAAGATTCATTTCTTTTATTAAGAATTTTTCGTTGAAAATTCATTTATTTTTTCTGAAAACTCATCCTTTTGGTTGGAAATTTAACTATTTTGTAGAAAATTTATTTTTTCAACTAGAAATACATTTATTTTGTTAAAAATTCGTCTTTTTATTTGAATTCAATAGTTTTTAATGAAAAATAAAACTCTTTTTTTTTTGTTTGAATTATCAACTCATACGTTTTTCTTTAAGAATTCATATTTTTAATTGAAAATTCAGCTGCTTGGATGAATGTTGATCTACTTTGCTAAAAAATTTATTTTTCTGGTCTTAGTTTAATTATTAATAATACAGATATTATTCATTGAGAATTGTTTTTTTTAAATTAATTATTTAGTTGAACTACTTCGTTAAAATTTAAAAAATTTTGGTCGCAGAATTATCTCTTTGGTTGAAATTTGAACAAATGTTTTGTCGCAAATTCATTTTTTAACGAAGATTAATTTTTTAACTGAAAGTTCATCTATGTTAAATATTCGTTTTTCGTTGTTTAAAAATTAATATTTTTTGGTTAAAAATGATACTTTTTTACTAGAACTGAATCCACTTTAGTTGAGGATTAAACTATTTTGTTGAAATCTCGTTTTTAGTTGAATTAAACTGATTTTGGTTTAAAATAAAAATATTCTTTGGTTGAAATATCAAATATTATATTTTTCAATTAAAAATCAACTACTTGTTCAAAAGTTAAAGTCCTTTGTTAAAAATGCATTATTTTTTGTTAAAGATTTATCTCTTGGCTGAAAATTTAACCATTTGATTAAAAATGCATTTTCTAAAAATGAAAACTATTTGGTTAAAAATTCTTTTTTTTTTTTTTTTTAATTGAGTTCCACTCTTTTTGATTTCAAATTCACATCATTTTTGGTCGAAATATGAAATATTATGTTTTTCGTTCATAATTTGTATTTTTTGGTTGAAAATTCGTATTTTTTTATTGAGCTCAACATTTCTACATTTAATTTTTTTACTTGAAATATCAACTATTGTGTCTCATATTAATATATAAGTCATCTTTTTGTCAAAAAAAGAATTTTCGTTTTAAATTTCATCTATTTGGTTGAAAGATTATCTTCTTTGGTTGAAAATTAACTTTTTTGCAATTTAATCTAGCACCTACATTAAATTTATTTAAATAATTAATTCGCCTATTTTTGTTTAAAAAAATCACCCTTATTTCTCATTTAAAAAAATATTTTTGTCTGCGAAATCTGTTATATTTACCAAAAAATTATTTATAAAATTGAAATTAATCATTTTAATTTTTTAAATAATAATTTGAATAATTTCTAGTCAAACAGTATCATTTTTAACCAAAAAATATGAATTTTTAAACAACGAAAAACGAATATTTAACGAAATTGATGTACTATCAATTTAAAAAACATTATTCATTAAAAAACGAATTTTCAATAAAACATTTGTCCAATTTTAAACCAAAGAGATAAATCTGCGAAGAAAAAAAGAAGTTTTAACGAAGTAGTTCAACCAAATAGTTCATTTAAAAACAAAAAATTCTCAATGAATAATACGTGTATTAATAATAATTTAAAAAATGAATTTTTTAGCAAGGTAGATCAACATTCATCCAAGTAGCTGAATTTTCAACTGAAAATATGAATTTCAAAAAAACATATGAGTTGATAATTCAAACAAGAAAGAATTTTATTTTTCATCAAAAAATATTGAATTAAAAAAAAGACGAATTTTCAACAAAATAAATGTATTTGTAGTTTAAAAAACAAATTTTTAACAAAATAGTTACATTTTCAACCAGAAGGATGAGTTTACAATAAAAAATAAATAAGCTTGCAATGAAAAATGTTTAAAAAAAAGAAGTAAATATTCAACTAAAAAAAAAGAATAATTAAAAAAATTGTTCAACTTCCTGCTAAGTAGCTTCAATTTCCAAAAAGAAGAATTATCAACTAAACATGAGTTGATATTTCAACTATGAAACAGTTTAATTTTGAATAAAAAAATAAAATAAAAAACATTTAAATTCAACCAATAAGAAAAATTTTAAAGAAAATTTTCAACAAAATAATTATGCTTTTATCCAGTGAGATGAATCTAAAACAAATGAATTAATGTTTAACAAAATATTTTAACTAAGTAGTTGAATTTTCAACCAAACTAAAAATTAATTCTTAACGAAAAATATAATCGTTGATATTTCAAACAAAACAGAACTTAGTTTCATATCAGGAAATTAATTAATTAACTAATTTTGATTAAAAAAAAAGATTTGTAACAAAATAGTAAGTAAATTTTGAACAGACGTGATGTATTTTTAATTCAAAAAAATAAATTCTTCACAAAGTATTATAAATTCTTACAAAAAAAAAAAACAAGAATTAGAAAAAAATTAGTAGTTGATGTTTGAACCAAAAAAGAGTTTAATTTGAAATCAAAGAGGGTTAAATTCAAGCAAAAACGATTAATTTTCCACGAAATGGTTGAATTTAAAAAGATAAATAACTGTTAACAAAATTAGTGAAATTTTCAGTAAAAGAGAATTTTTTTGAACAAAATGGTTTAATTTTAAATCAAATATTTAAATTTCTAAACCAAATAGTTGAATTTTGAACCAAACAGTTGAAGTATCAATCTAAAAAGTGAAATTCTTGACTAAATGGTAAATTTTTCAAACGAAAAATATTATTTTTCAATAAAAAATGAAATTTTTTAACCAAATATTTAAATTTTCTACAATATTTTTTTTTAACCAAGACGAAATTAAAATTCAACCACAGAAGATGAATTTTTATTCCAAAAGGAGAAATTTTCTATTCAAAAAGACGAATGTTCACATAAAAAAAAATAGTTGAACTTTCAACCTATAAAGATGATTTTTCAACTAAATTGTTGAATTTTCAAGATAGAATTAACTTTCAGTTAAAAAATTTACTATTCTACCAAAAGATGAATTTTCTACCCAAAAAACGATTATTTAATAAAGAAGTTGAGATTTTTTTTACCAAAAATGATTTAACTAAACATTTATTGCATTTGTAATCAAAAAAGATAAAATTTCTCACTTTTCTACCAAAAGGTGAACTTTTTACCAAGATACTTAAATTTTCAGGTAAAGAAATCATTTTTAAACAACAAGATTAATTTTCTACCAAAAAAAGTTCAACTGGCACAAAACACATGAATTTTCAACCAAATAGTTCAACTAAATTTTTAAGCAAAAAAATCGAATTCGCAATAAAATAAATAGATTTTCATCCAGGAATGGAATATTTACAATTGTTTAACAATAGGAATTAATTTTCAACTACAATGATGAATCTTCAACAAAAAATTTTTTAAAATAAAAAATGACGAATTTGCAACACAAAACATGAGCTTAATTAATAAACAAAAATGACAATTACATTTTCATTTAAAAAAATGAATTTTCAACTACAAGAAGCAAAAAGAATCTTCAGCAAAAAAAAAAACTTTTCACCAAAAATTATGACTTTACAACAAAATACATGGAATTTCAACTAATAGTTTAGTTTTCTACTAGAAAAATTAGTTTTTAATAAAAAAAAGGGAATTTTCAAAAAACGAAATTAACTTTCAACTTAATTAAAAGGACGAATCTGCAAACAAAAAAAATGAAATTTCAACAACAAAAAGTTTTAATAAAAAAGCGAATTTTTAAACAAAGAAATTACCTTTCACCTGACATGACGAATTTTTAATAAAAAATGAATTTTTAACTACAACAAAAAATAATTCGCAAAAAAATATATAAACATTCATCTGAAAAAGTATTTTTTTTATTAAAAATGGAATATTTACATTGTCTGTTCAATAATTAATTTGTAAGCAAAAAAAAACGAATTTTTAGCGAAACAAATGAATTTTTAATTAAAAAAAAACGAATTCACAAAAACATACATGAATTTAAAAAAAAATACACATATTTTATCCAAAAAAAGGAATATTTTCAGTTGAAAAATCCGTTTTAAATGAAAAAAGAAAAATTGTTCAACAAAATGAATTAATTTTCAAATAAAATGATGAATCTTCAGCAAACAAAATTTTTTTAAATAAAAAATGACAAATTTGCAACACAATACATGAATTTAATTATCAAAAAAAATGGCATTTACATTTTTAGTTTAAAAATTAATTTTCAACAACAAAAAGCAAAAAAAATCTTCAGCAAAAAATAATCTTTTAACCAAAAATTACGAATTTACAACAAATTACATGGATTTTCGACTAATAGTTTAGTTTTCAACTAGAAAAATTAGTTTTTAATAAAAAAAATTAATTGAAATTTAATCTAGCACCTACATTAATTTTATTTAAATAATTTACCCGCTTATTTTTGTTTAAAAACCACCCTACTTATCCTTTTAAAAATATTTTTGGCTGCCAAATCTGTTATATTTATCGAGAAGTTATTTTAAAAATTAAAATTAATCATTTTTATTTTTGTTTTGTTTTTCAGAAGCTCTCTTGAGAATAATTCAGCGGCTTTGTCAGAATCATCGATGAATTCACGCTCTATTGAAGCTGTTCGTGAAACTGCAATAAACAACGAATGTCCGCCAAAAGCAGCAATTTCGAATATTCAAAACAAGTCCGTTCAAGTTCAGGAAAACTCCATCTTCGACCCAGTTGTGCAAGCTTTAGATGATATAATTCAAGGCTCGATTGATGACGATTCGAATCTCCAGAAACGATTTTCTGCGAGGAATCAGAAGTAATAATTTTTATTCAAAACTGGTTTTCCTTCTCCTCTTTTTTCCTTTTTTTCCTCGTAAATTTGTAAAATCTCTTAAATGATCTAAAATCTAAATTTCCCTACATTTTTTTTCATAAATTTACAAGTTTCATTTTTTTGTTTTTTAAAAGAACAGAATTGTGAAGTACGAAAAATTGCTGGGAATTTTTTGAGGCAGAGAAAAAGCAGAAAATGACACTGAGTTTATTTTTTGATCGGATTTAAATGTTTTTAGATTTTTCGAAGAATTTTTAATAGATTTTAAAGGGTTTGAAATTTTTTTAGGACATTTAAAAAAATTCCAAAATATTTAAAGACATTTAGAGAATTAGAAAGAGATTTTAAAATAGTCTCAAAGATTTTTAAGGATTTCAAAGATATCAAAAGATTTAATTATATTTCGCAAAGATTATATTTACTTTTTTATTATGAAATTTAATATTAATATTTGAAAAAATTTAAAGAATTTCATTATATTTTAAAGTTTTCACGAAAATTTGAAAAACTTTAAAAGATTTCATCATTTTGAAGCTTTCGATAGATTGCAGAAATATTTCACAAATATTTCACATAGATTTTAAATATATTCAAAAGATTTACAAAAATTTCCATATACTTCAGAAGGATATGAAATTTAAAAAAAATCAAGAGATTTAAAAAAGATATACATTTTTTTATAGATTTAATTTATTTTATAAAGACGAATTTGGGAAAGATTTAAAAAGATTTTAGAAATACTTCAAAAGATTTCAAAAAAATTTCAACAATTTCAAAGCTTTCGAAAGATATTCTTTTTTGTAGAAAAATAATTTTCTTGGCTGAAGATTCATCTTTTTCGCTTGAGAATTTAAGTTTATTTGCAATTTTTCTCTCTTTCTTGACTGAAAAGTTTTTTTTAGTTGAAAATTCAACTCATGTTGAAAATTTGTCTTTTTTTGGTTGAAAACTTCTACTTTTTGGTAGAACTGAATTTGTTGCATTGAAAATTCAATTATTCTAGTAATTATTGTAGCTAAAAATTCATATTTTTGGTTTAAAATTAAACTGTTCTAGTTGAAGATTCAGCATTTTAGTTGAAAATTTATCACCTTATTTGAAATTGAATTCGTTTTTTTTTAACTGAAAATTTAACCATTAAGCTTTTTGCTGACAATTTATCGTTTTTTTGTTTGAACTTCATATATTTTCTTAAAAATTGATCTTATTCATTAATAAATTCAACTATTTTATTGAAAATTCATTTATTTGGTTCAAAAGTCATCTTTTTTGGTAAGAAATTAATCTGCTTGTTTGAAAAATAATACTATTGTTTAAAAATTAATCTTTTTGGTTGAAAATTCAATAATTCCAGTTAAATATTCATTATTGTAGTTGATAATGCATTTTTTTAAATTCAACTATTTTAGTTGAATATTCATCATTTAGTAATTGAAAATTCATAAATATTCTTGTTTAAAAATTCATCTTTTTGTTTGAAAATTGCTGTATTTCAAAATCTATTGCAAATTCATTGTTTTGTTTGAAAATTAGTTTTTTTGTTTTTTGGTCAATTAATTTTTTCACTGGAAATTTAACTAAATTATTTTTGTTTGAAAATTGATCTTTTTTTAGTTGAAAATTTAACTACTTTATCTTTTATCTTTTATCTTTTTGTTTAAAAATTCCTATATTTTGTTGAAATTGCAAAGATTTCATTTAAATATTCATTACATTAGTTAAAAATCCAGTTTTTTAAATTAAAATTTCACTATTTCAGTTGAAGATTCAAAATCTTTGTTCAAAATGTATCTTTTTCGTTGAAAATAAAATTACTTGGTTAGAAGTAATGTATATTATATATCATTTTAGTTAAAAATCCATTACTTTAGTAGAATATTTTATTTGTTTTTTTTTGTAGAAACTTATTTTTTTTAAGGTAAGAATGTTACTATGTCATTTTTGGCTTTAAATTGGTTTTTTTTGTAGTTGAAAATTTAACTATTTGGTTAAGAATTAATAGATTTGATTGTAAAAGCGTCTTTTTGGTAGAAAATGAATCTTTTTGTTTGAAAAATAATATTCTTGTTTAAAAATTTATCTTTTTGGTTGAAAATTCAATAATTCCAGTTAAATATTCATTATTTTAGTTGATAATAAGAATTTTTTTAAATTCAACTATTCCAGTTGGAGATTCATCATTTTAGTTGCAAATGCATTGCTTTGTTTGAAAATTTGTTTTTTGGACAATTATTTTTTTAGCTAGAAATGTAACTATATTATTTTTGTTTGAAAAATATTTTTTTTAGTTAAAAAATAATATTTTTGTTTAAAAATTCCTATATTTTTTTGAAATTGCAAATATTTCATTTAAATATTCATTACATTAGTTAAAAATCCAGTTTTTTAAATTAAAATTTCACTATTTCAGTTGAAGATTCAACATTTTTGTTCAAAATTTATCCTTTTTGTTGAAATTAAAATTACTTGGTTGAAAGTTAAACTATTTTCTTAAAAACTATTTTTTTAGGTTTTAAATTAATTTATTTTAGTTAGAAGTTCATCATTTTAGTTAAAAATCCATTACTTTGGTTGAATATTTTATTTGTTTTTTTTTTTTGAAACTTGTTTTTTTAAGTGAAAATGTTACTATGTCATTTATGGCTTCAAATTGGTTTTTTTTGTAGTTGAAAATTAAACTATTTGGTTGGATTTGGTTGTAAAATCGTCTTTTTGGTAGAAAATTAATCTTCTTGTTTAAAAAATGAATATTTTCGTTAAAAAATTCATCTTTTTGTTTGAAACTTCCAGTATTTAAAAATCTATTCCAGTTAAAGATTTATTATTTTAGTTGCAAATACATTTTTTCGTTTGAAAATTAATTTTTTTGTTTTTTGGTATATTAATTTTTTTAACTGGAAATTTAAATATATTATTTTTGTTTGAAAATTGATTTTTTTTTAGTTGAAAATGTAACTAGTTGGTGGAGATTTTTTTTTTGAATAATCGACTTTGCGTTCGAAAATTAATCTTTTTAGCTGAAAAATAATCTTCTTGTTTCAAAATGCCTATTTTTGTTTGAAATTTCAAGGATTCTAGTTAAACATTCATCATTTTAGTTCAAAATTCGTTACTTTGGTTGAATATTTTATTTGTTTTTTTGTGAAAACTTTTTTTTTAAATTGAAATTGGTTTTTTTGTATTTGAAAATTCAACTATTTGGCTAAGAATTAATGGATTTGATTGTAAAATCGTCTTTTGGTAGAAAATTTATCTTCTTGGTTGAAAAATAATATTCTTGTTTAATAATTTATCTTTTTGGTTGAAAATTCAATAATTCCAGTTAAATATTCATTATTTTAGTTGATAATGCATTTTTTTAAATTCAACTATTTCAGTTGAATATTTATCATTTAGTAGTTGAAAATTTATTAATAATCTTGTTTAAAAATTTATCTTTTTGTTTCAAAATTTCTGTATTTAAAAATCTATTCCCGTTGGAGATTCATTATTTTAGTTGCAAATTTATTGTTTAGTTTAAAAATTTGTTTTTTGTTAAATTGATTTTTTAACAGTAAATTTAACTACATTATTTTTGTTTTCAAATGGATCTTCTTTTGGTTGAAAATTTAACTTTTTGGTTGATAATTCATTTAGTTTGTTAAATAATCGTCTTTTTGTTAGAAAATTAATCTTTTTAGTTTAAACATAATCTTTTTAGTTGAAAAATAATCTTTTTGTTTAAAAATTGCTATTTTTTTAAAGTTTCAAGGAATCCTTTAAAATATTCATCACATTAGTTAAAAATCCAGTTTCTTAAATTAAAATTTCACTATTTCAGTTGAAGATTCAACATTTTTGTTCAAAATTTATCTTTCTCGTTGAAAATAAAATTACGTGGTTGAAAGTTGAACTATTTTCTTAAAAACTATTCATCATTATAAATAAAAATCCATTACTTCAGTAGAATATTTTATTTGTTTTTTTGTGGAAACTTATTTTTTTTAAGTGAGGATGTTACTATGTAATTTTTGGCTTCAAATTGTTCTTTTTTGTAGTTGAAAATTCAACTATTTGATTGAGAATTCATGGATTTGATTGTAAAATCATTTTTTTGGTAGAAAATTAATCTTTTTAGTTGAAAAATAATTTTCTTGTTTAAAAATTCTTTTTTTTTGTTTGAAATTTTAAGGACTTTATTTCAATATTCATCACATTAGTTAAAAATCCATCTTTCTTGTTTAAAATTCCACTATTTTGAATGAAGATTCAACATTTTTGTTGGAAATTCATCAGTTTTTGTCGAAAATTAATTTTTTAAACAGAAAATTCAACTATTTAGTTGAAAATTCAAGTATTTTGTTGAAAATCCTATTTTATGGTAGAAAATTAATCTTCTTATTACAAACTCAAATATTTGCATGAGAATGCATGAATTTGTTTAAAAACTCGTTTTTTTTGTTGGTAGAAAATTCATCTTTTTGGTTGAAAAATAATCATCTTGTTCAAAATTCAAGTATTTTAGTTAAATATTCTAAATTTTAGTTCAAAATTCATCTTTTTTCTTTTAAATTCAACTATTTTAGTTGAAGATTCATCATTTTTTTTCAAAATTGATCATTTTTGTCGAAAATTAATTTTTTTAACTGTAAATTCACCTATTTCTTTGAAAAATCATGCATATTGTTTACAATCATATTTTTTAGTTAAAAATTAATCTTCTGGTTTGAAAATTTATCTTTTTGGTTAAAAACTTAAGTATTCCGGCTAAATATTCATAATTTTAATTCAAAATTCATCTATTTTCTTTAAAATTACACTATTCTAGTTGATGATTCAACATTTTTCTTCAAAATTTATATTTTTGGTTGAAAATAAAATTACTTGGTTGAAAGTTAAACTTTTTTCTTAAAAACTCTTTTAGGTTTAACATTCATTTATTTTATTTGGAGATTCGTCATTTTATTTAAAAATCCATTACTTTAGTTGAATATTTTTCTTTGTAATTAAAAATTCAACTATTTGGATGACAAATAATGGATTTGATTGTAAAATCGTCTTTTTAGTTGAAAAATAATCTTCTTGCTTAAAAATTCCTATTTTTGATTGGAATTTCAAATTCAATATTCATTTGGTCGAAAATTAATTTTTTAAACAGAAAATTCAACTATTTCGTTGAAAATTTATGTATTTTGTTAAAAAAAAACTATTTTATGTCAGAAAATTAATCTTCTTGTTTTGTTAAATATTCGGAAATTTTAGATCAAAATTCATTTTTGTTCTTACAATCTCCACTATTTTAGTTGAAGATTCATCATTTTTATTGAAAATCTATCAGTTTTGTCGGAAATTAATTTTTTAAACTGGAAATTCAACTTTTTCGTTGAAAATTAATGCAATATGTTTAAAATCATCTTTTTTAGTTAAAAATTAATCTTATTGTTTGAAAATTCATCTTTTTGTTTAAAAACCAAAGTATCCCGGTTAAATATTCATAATTTTAGTTCAAAATTCGTCTTTTTGCTTTAAAATTTCAGTAATTCAGTTAAAGATTCATCATTTTTGTTTAAAACTTATTCGGTTAGTCGGAAATGGATTTTTTTAAACTGAAAATTCAACTATTTCGTTGAAAATTCCTGTCTCTTGTTCAAAAAACCGTCTTTTATGGTACAAAAGTAATCTTCTTGTTTAAAAATTATTCTTTTTAAGTTGAAAAATAAACTATTCGGTTGAGAATGGCTGTATTTAGTTGAAAGAGTGCCCTCTTTGGTAGAAAATTAATCTTTTTGCTTAAAAAATATTCTTCTTGTTTAAAAATTCAAGTGTTTTAGTTAAATATTTATAATTTTAGTTCAAAATTGATCTTTTTTCTTTCAAATTCAACTTTTTTAGTTGAAGATTCATCATTTTTGTTTAAAATTTATTTGTTTTGCCGAAAATTAATTTTTTGAACTAAAACTGTAACTTTTTCGTTGAAAATTCTTGCATATTGTTTAAAAAGATCTTTTTTAGTTAAAAACAAAAACTTTTTTTGTAAATTTATCTTTTAAGTTGAAAATTAAACTATTCGGTTGAGAATGCATGCATTTAGTTGAAACATTGCCCTCTTTGGTAGAAAATTAATCTAAAAGTTGAAAAATAATCTTCTTGTTTAAAAATTCAAGTATTTCAGTTGAATATTCATAATTATAGTTCAAAATTCTTCTCTTTTCTTTAAAATTTCACTATTTTAGTTGAAGATTCATAATTTTTGTTGAAAATTTATCATTTTTGTTGAAAATTTATCAGTTTTGTCGGAAATTAGTGTTTTTAACTGAAAATTCACCTTTTTAGTTGAAAAAATCATGCATAGCTTAAAATAATCTTGTTTAGTTCATGTATTTTGTTAAAAAACGTATTTTATGGTAGAAAATTAATCTACTTGTTTAATAATTAATCTTTTTTATAACAAAATCAAATTTTTCCATGAGAATGCATGAATTTTGTGAAAAACTCGTTTTTTTGTCGGTAGAAAATTAATTTTTTTGCTTGAAAATCCACTTTTTTGTTTAAAGTTCCACTCTTTTAGATAAAGATACATCATTTTTGTTGAAAATTCATTCGTTTGGCTAAATATTCATATTTTTAATTCAAAATTCATATTTTTCTTTAAAATTCCACTATTTTAGTTGAAGATTCATCATTTTTGTTTAAAACTTATTTTTTTTGGTCGGAAAAGGATTTTTTTAAACTGAAAATTCAACTAATTCGTTGAAAATTCATGTATTTTGTTCAAAAAACCGTCTTTTATGGTACAAAAGTAATCTTCTTGTTTAAAAGTTACTCCTTTTAAGTTGAAAAATGAACTATTCGGTTGAGAATGGATGCATTTAGTTGAAACGTTGCCCAGTTTGGTAGAAAATTAATCTAAAAGTTGACTATTTTAGTTAAAGATTCGTTTGTCTGGAAATGGATTTTTTTAAACTGAAGATTCAACTTCAGTTGTATTCAGTATTTGAGTTCAATATTCTAAATGTTACATCAAAAATTTTTTTTTCTTAATTCCACTATTTTAGTTGTAGATTCATAATTTTTGTTGAAAAGTTATCAGATTTGTCGAAAATTAATTTTTTAAACTGAAAATTCAACTTTTTCGTTGAAAATTCATGCATATTGTTTAAAATAATCTTTTTTAGTCAAAAATTAATCTTCTTTTTGTGAATTCATCTTTTAGATTAAAAACTAAAGTATTTTAGTTAAATATTCATAATTTTAGTTCAAAATTCATCTTTTTTCTTTAAAATTCCACTATTTTAGTTGAAGATTCATCATTTTGGTTTAACACTTATTCATTTGGTCGAAAATGGATTTTTTAAGCTGAAGATTCAACTAATTCGTTAAAAACTCATGTATTTTGTTCAAAAAACCATCTTTTATGGTACAAAAAGTAATCTGCTTGTTTAAAAATTACTCTTTTTCAGACAAAAATTAAACTATTCAGTTAAGAATACATACAATTATTTTAAACATTGCCCTCTTTGGTAGAAAATTAATATTTTTGGTTGAAAAATAATCCTCTTGTTTAAAATATCAAGTATTTTAATTAAATATTCTAAATTTTAGTTCAAAATTATTTTTTTTATTAAATTCCACTATTGTAGTTGAAGATT
Organism: Druon quercuslanigerum; assembly: GCA_010014905.2. Lineage (NCBI taxonomy): Eukaryota > Metazoa > Arthropoda > Insecta > Hymenoptera > Cynipidae > Druon > Druon quercuslanigerum. Next base: position 1,825 of record JAAAKG020012526.1, on the reverse strand, counting down.
CGTTTGGTAGGCAATGGGTTTTTTAAAACTGAAGATTCAACTTTTTCGTTGAAAATTCATGAATATTGTTTAAAATCATCTTTTTTAGTCAAAAATTAATCTTCTTGTTTAAAAATTCAAGTATTTCAGTTAAATATACATAATTTTAGTTCAAAATTCTTTTCTTTTCTTTAAAATTCCACTATTTTAGTTGAAGATTCATCATTTTTGTTGAAAATCTATCAGTTTTGTCGGAAATTAATTTTTTCAACTGGAAATTCAACTTTTTCGTTGAAAATTAATGCAATATGTTTAAAATCATCTTTTTTAGTTAAAAATTAATCTTATTGTTTGAAAATTTATCTTTTAGGTTAAAAACTAAAGTATCCCGTTTAAATATTCATAATTTTAGTTCAAAATTCGTCTTTTTGGTTTAAAATTTCAGTATTTCTGTTGAAGATTCAACATTTTTCTTCAAAATTTATATTTTTGATTGAAAATAAAATTACTTGGTTGAAAGTTAAACTTTTTTCTTAAAAACTCTTTTTTAGGTTTAAAATTTATTCATTTTAGTTGGAGATTCAGCATTTTATTTTAAAATCCATTACTTTAGTTGAATATATTTTTTTTTGTAGTTAAAAATTTAACTATTTGGATGACAATTAATGGATTAGATTGTAAAATCGTCTTTTTTGATAGAAAATTAATCTTTTTAGTTGAAACATAATCTTCTTGTTTAAAAATTTCTTTTTTTGTTTGGAATTCAAAATTAAATATTCATCACATTAGTTAAAAATCCATCTTTCTCGTTTAAAATTTCACTATTTTAGATGAAGATTAATCATTTTTGTTGGAAATTCATTAGTTTGGTCGAAAATCAATTTTTTAAACAGAAAATTCAACTATTTCGTTAAAAATTTATGTATTTTGTTAAAAAACTATTTTATGGTAGAAAATTAATCTTCTTGTTTTGTTAAATATTCTGAAATTTTAGTTCAAAATTTATCTTTTTTCTTACAATCTCCACTATTTTAGTTGAAGATTCATCATTTTTGTTGAAAATCTATCAGTTTTGTCGGAAATTAATTTTTTAAACTGAAAATTCAACTTTTTCTTTCAAAATTCATGCATATTGTTTAAAATTATTTTTTTTACTTAAAAATTAATCTTATTGTTTGAAAATTCATCTTTTTTCTTTAAAATTCCACTATTTTAGTTGAAGATTCATTATTTTTGTTGAAAATTTATCAGTTTTGTCAGAAATTAATTTTTTTATTTAATCTTCTTGTTTTAAGATTCATCTTTTTGGTTAAAAACTAAACTATTCCGGCTAAATATACATAATTTTAATTCAAAATTCACCTTTTTTCTTTAAAATTTCACTGCTTTAGTTGATGATTCATCATTATTGTTTAAAACTTATTCGTTTGGTCGAAAATTAATTTTTTAAACAGAAAATTCAACTATTTCGTTGAAAATTTATGTATTTTGTTAAAAAACGTATTTTATGGTAGAAAATTAATCTTCTTGTGTGATAATTAATCTCTTTTATTACAAAATCAAATTTTTCCATGAGAATGCATGAATTTTGTTAATAACTCGTTTTTTTGTCGGTAGAAAATTAATTTTTTTGGTGAAAAAATCTTCTTCTTGTTTGAAAATCCACTTTTTTGTTTGAAATTCCACTATTTTAGATAAAGATTCATCATTTTAGTTGAAAATTTATCTGTTCTGTCGAAAATTAATTTTTTAAACTGAAAATTCAACTTTTTCTTGATAAAATAATTTCAAAGAAATTATTTATGTTTGGACTGGTTTAATAAATTAAAACAATATCATTTGTGGC
>JAAAKG020012515.1:0-20895 GCA_010014905.2 Druon quercuslanigerum | reverse complement strand
CTCAACATGCCCGAACCATCTTAACCGATTTCTGTCCCATGTGTCAACTAGCGTTTCTTCCGCACCACATTCCTTAATATTCAAATATCAAGTATTAGTATACATTATCGTACACATTAAATATGAAGATAACTGAAATAAAAATTATTGCAATTTGTGAAAAAATATTATCTTTATTTCTAATTAGGCAACAATTATGTCGGTTTAAATTAAAACCCATTCTCTTAAAAGGCACCGTTGAAATGTCACTGCTTTCCAGTGAAATTCAGTGAAATAAGATATAATATATTTAACCTAATTGTGGGAAGGCCGAGAGCCAGTCATTTTTCCGATGGCTCAAGTGACCGAAAATGAAAATAGGGAATATCGGGGTACCGAAACTTATTTTAAGGAAAACTAATTTGCCGAATAATTAATTGACCGAAAACCATTTCAACGAATGTTGAATTATTCAAAAATAGTTTTAGCGAAGATTCATTTTTGCGAAAGTCCATTTTACTGAAAGCTCAAATTTTAGAAGGCCTAATTTTGCGAAGGTTCAGATTACCGAAAAATCAGTTTAGCGATAGGAGAGCTATCCGAAAATCATGTAAGCGAAGGTTCAAATAACCGAAAATTTAAAAATTGCTTATTTACATTCAGATAGATGTTTAATAACAAATAAAACATGTATAATGCGTAATGAAATTGATTGAAGGGATAAAAACAATGAAACTTCAACAAAATAATTGACAGAAACCTTATGTAGTTAATATATATTAATTTACGTCAAAGAAAAATGAGCAATTGAGTTAGAGGTTACGCACTAAGGAAGAAAAAATCAGGGTTAGTATTATTATTATAAAAATTAAAAATGTTGTCACAGGCTTAAAATGGTTACTGCCCAATAAAATTACTACTATCATTTATTTTTTCTTCCTCGGCGCGTAACCAATTGGTCATTTTTCTTGAACATAAATCTATCTGAATGCAAATAAATGCAAATAAATACTGTTCATGAAGGGCAATTTGCAACATATGAACAATTCTCAAGAGCAGTGAACATAGTCAATTTGGACCTTTCTATTTTTATAAAAATTGGATATTGTGTTAAATTAAATTGTTCCATTTATCCTCACTTTTTCCATTTGTTTTCATTTCGCAAAATCTTTGTAAATTTCACAAATTATACTCTCTAGTGTATAATTTTTCTGCATAATTTTTGACAGATTAACGGATTAACGATTAACTGAGTTAACTTTCCGATTAACTGTGCACAGCTCTGGAGCCAGTGAATAGCTTCCTATCTTTATCATTTATCAATATAAAGTATTTGTTAATAAATCCTCGTAAAAATTAATGTATTGAATATTTCATGACTTCCAAAAATTGAGCGCATCAAAGAATGTTGAAGGAATATCTGCGATTCTTTTAAGATTTTTTCTAACGTCAACCGTTTTTTGCGAACAGGTGCAAGTCGGAACTTGAAAAAGGAGGGCGAAAAGCCTGTTTTTGGGATGCTTTGCCCTTTAACTATTGAATTTTTTTTTAAAAAGTGATCATATTGTTGAAATCGAAAGACTTCAAGCTCTTAGATTGTTTCTATTAAACAATTTCGAGATTTTTTTAACAAGTTGCAATCAAAAAAAGTGGGGGCCTCAACTCCTAGCTTAGTTGCATTTTTAAGCAAAAGATAAGAATTTCAAATAAAATAGTTAAGATTTTGACCATTTAATTAAATTTTAAATCCCAATGGTCGAATTAAAAAAATACAATTCAATTAAAATAATTTGCATTTCCAACCATATAGTTAAAATTTTAATCCAAAAAGATGAATTTTTTAGAAGGCACTTGAATTTTTTATACAACCGATGAATTTTCAACAAAGAAATTTTAGTCCATCGAATTCAACAAAAGAAAGAAATTTTTCTTAAAATAGTTGAACCCTCAACAAAATAAATGGATTTTCCACAAAGGATATTAATTGCTCAAACAAAAAGACAAATTTCAAACAAAGTATTTAATTAATTTACTATTTTAATTTTTAATTTTCCACCATAAACATAAATTCTCAACAACATACTTGAAACATTATCAAATGAATTAAATTTTACCAAATTACTTGATGTATTATAAACAAAATCCTATTACAACCATATCTGATAGCTCCGCCAATTGATAAAGTAGTTTATGGACGGCTCCTTTGTTAATTAATATTTTGGATTCAATGATGCAGATTTTCTTTAGGAAATTAGAAACCAATCTATCACTGTAACTTCAGCTGAGAATGAATTTTTTATATTGTGCAATCAGCTGACGCCTCTATTGTAGGCCCCGGGCTGGCTGAGATGGATTGCATCTACTTAAAGCAAAATATGGACTGGTGAATGCAAAGAACTTAAGATCGGAATAAATAATTATTTATTAATAATTTTATAAATACATTTGAGTGGAATCTTGACACATTCATTTCCCATTGCCCAATTGTAATATAACTAACCATTTATGACCAATCACTGTAACGATAATCAGTCTGAATGAGCGTCGACGTATCTACAGAGGTCTGATGAAAGTTATGGAAAAAATATTTGTGCTCTTGTTATATGTGGTCGAAAAATATGTGATCTGGGAGTTTCTGGTGATCCTTTATTTTTCGCAGATCAGCTTGTTGAAAGTCACGTTAAAAATGGACATTTGTAAAATGGAATAGATCCTGATCTTTTTTCGCATTTATCTGACCCTGAATATAGAGATTGAGTTATTTCAAACTTATCACGAAATCCACCAAATCAAAAGAGTTTTTGGTTGAAAACGATGATTTTTGTCGAAAATTCAACCGTTTGGTTGCAGCATTATATTTTTTGTTAAAAATTTCGAAATTTTAATTGAAAATTCCGATATTTGGTTAAAAATGAACTTTTTTGAATAAATTTGATCTCTTCGTGATTAAATGTCAAATTTTGTCTGAAACATTCGACATTTTAACTTAAAAATTTATCTTTCTTTAAATATAGCTATTTTGTCAAATGTTGGACTCACTTATTTTAAAAATTACCTCTTTTGTCGAAAAAATTATTTTTTCGAGACTTAAAGCCAAATATTTTCGAGAAAACGTGTAACTTGTTAGTTAAAAAACACAACCCTTCTGATAAAAATTTATTTCTCGTTAAAATGTAGTTGTCATAGACGTTAGTTAACTTTTTCTATTGAACGTTCATCTTTTTCAATGTGAAAATGTAATTTTTTTGTTTAAACATGCAACTGTTAGCTGAAAAATGCATGTATTTTGATGAAAATTTATCTTTTATGGCACAGCGCTTGTCTTTATGGTTGAGAAATTGTAAAAAAAAATTTTAAATAAAAAAGTAAAAAAAAACATTCTTATTTTACAACACAAAAAAAGAAACATCAATATGTTTCTTGTGAAAATTCACCTTTTTTATTGAAAATTCATCTCCCTAATTTGATAATGAACTATTTTGTTAAAAGTTCTTTTTTCATCATGATTTAACGGGTTTTTAGTAGATTTATATTTCTTAATAGGAAATGAATCTTGTTAGTTTACAAATTCATCTTTTTGGTTAGAAATTAAAAGTATTTCATATTGAATTCAGTATCATACCCGCATTAATTTATTCTAAAAGAATTGATTTCCCTATTGTCGCAAATTTCGGGATAATAATTGGGACAATAATTTGCGTTACACATTTGAAGTTTTTGATCGAGAAAACCGGGAAATAGCCTGGAATTTTGTTTGGAAGTTTGAGTGGTCACTCCAATTTTTTTACGGCTAATGTTTCTTCATCTAAAAAGTGCTTCTACAAGGGAAAAATTGTATAGCTCAAACAAAAAAATATCAAAAGCCAAATGAAGAATTAAGAAATTGTTGGGAAAATTAATTTTTACTTTGGAACAACTCTATATGTCTGATTCATGCATTTTTATACCTTTGAATTAGCTACGTGACTTCGAGAGTTTCAAATATATGTCATACACCATTAAAACGTCACAGACCATTTTTTGGTTTGATAAGAAGAACGGAGAAATTATATAAGTTGACATCTAAGTTTCGGATAAGCGTAAAACTTTTAAAACTAGATATATTATCAATTCCTATTTTTTTATTTTAATACAGCATTCTTAATCTCGATAATTTTAAAGTAAAATGTCAAATCAATTAAAAATTTCAAACCTCTTTTGAATGCATACCTATTTAATGAGGACAATAATTTTTGTCGATATGGAGATAATGGCTGGTATATGTATTATATAAGTGAATAATACTCAACATCTTATCAGTTACACGTCGAAAATTTCTATAATACTAAGTCCTCTGTCTGTAGCAAGATGGTGATGTTTATTTGTACTCTGCTTATCACATTTGTGATATCTCTTGATCCTGTTGGTAAGTGGAATATAATATAATACCAAATCACTAAAATATTAAAATATCTTACATGCAGGTATTACCAATATTAAAAAATTTATTTTTTGTACAAGAGAGATATATATTAAATTCATATTCGCACTTGCAATTGGAAAAAGGTAAAACATATGTTGCAATTATTGTACGCATTTTATCTTTCTGACTAATTATATTTATATACGAAAAATAGTAATCGTTTTAATTGCTCTAAATTCATTAGGCATAAATTATTTATTACGATTTGTTATAAAACCTTTATACGTATAGGTTTGAAGGCGACTAAAAGATAATGTTTAATAAAATACTGCATCTATCGTGGCGTATATTCAAAGCGTGATTATAGGACTGAAACCTTTATTAAAAACTCATAAGAAGTGCTCAAGACTCGTTAAAAAAGTTAATAAAATATCCCTTAATTTGTTCTTACAGAATTAAGTCCAGCGCCGCCACGTCGTGCAGATAAGCAGCATTATGAAACTGGCGAACGCATTATTGGAGAACACAATAATGGAAGCCTTTATTATCCAATATTAGTAACAGGCCCTACTGAAACCGGTAATATAAAAACTATAAAATACAACTTAAAAAATTTAGCATAGACCTCTGCCAAAAAGCCTCTAATTCCCCCCCCCCCCCCTAATTATGAAGTGCTTCATAGGATAATCCGGAACGACATCTGGTGTCGTTCAAAACTATGCCCGCCCGCCTCACCCTCCAATCCATTTCTTGATTTAAATCCTGATTCATTTTTTTTATTTAATAAAAATCCCACCATAGATATGTTATGCAAAAATCCACAAGCACACAAAACTACCGTGTATCAAATTGAGACGGCAAATGGATCAAAATGATGCAACATTTTGAGATCTCTATTCACAGTCAACTTGATTCAAATTTAGATATCAATTATCTGTCATTATATTTCAACTACTCATCACATTAAGAAATTATTTAGTCCTCCGACCAAGATGATGATGAATGAAATTCATTTGAAATTAAACTGTTACTTAGGTATAAAATAAATTATTTAATTAGTTACGTTTATTTAAAATAATTATTGAGGTTGCAGATGTTTTTGAAGGTCTAGACATTCTGAAAAGTAAACTTGGGAGTCATAGTGTTCAAAATACATCTTTACCAAAAAAGAAGCTTCTTTTTCTTTAAGAAAGGTGCCTTCAGGACTTAAATTTTATTCACCCTGACCATTTGTCCAAAAACTGGTAGTTCTAGGAAGTAACCCCTGTACTCCAGGTCTTGAAAATATATCTTCCTCTAGGAAGTTTTATTCAGAACTTAAGTAGAAGGCAGCCTTCGGAACTGAAATTTTATTTAATTTAATCGTTTTCCCAAGGCCTATAGTTCTATGAAGTAAACCAGGGAGTTCAGGTATTTAGAATGCATCTTTTTTGAAGTAGGTGCATTTAAAATTTAAATTTTATTCATCTTGGCCGCTTTAACAAGGTTTGGTAGTTTGAAGAAGTAAATTCGATTGTCTAGGTGTTCAAAATACAATCTTTCCCTAGGAAGTTGTGCCTGGAACTGAAATATAATACATATGTTTATTTTTTCCAAGATCTCGTCCTTCTACAAAGTAACCTTGTTAGTACAAGTATTTAGAATAAATCTTTTTTTATTCACCCTGAACTTTTTTTCAGAGTATCATAGTTCTAGGAAGTAAATCCAGTAGTGCACGAATTCAAAATACATATTCCTCTAGGCCTTGTGTCCAGAACTGAAGTAGAGGGCACTTTAGAAGTGTAAGGGCAAGAAAGATGTATTTTAAACAGATGTACTGCCAGATTTATTTCTTAGAATGATGAGGCCTTTGAAAACCTATGAGATTGTCTGTGATTTCAGTTACAAGACAAGTTCCACGAGGAAGGTGTATTTTGCACACCTGGACAAGCAGGTTTACTTCTTAGAATGATGAGCCCTTGAAAACTCGATCAGCGTATTTTAAATTTCAGTTACGAACACAACTTTCCTGAGGAATATGTATTTTAAACACCTGGACTAATGGGTTTACTTTTTAGAATGACGAGACCTTCGAAATCCGATCAGGTTGTCTAAAAGTTCAGTTATGCATACAACTCCCTCGGTGAAGATGTTTTTTCAACAAGTGGACTATTATTAACGACATCAATCACGTTTTTATGATTTTAATATTTATTTATTAAATATAAATGAAACTCTACGTGGCAAAAGTAACATTTAAACATTTAAACATTTCGTTTCGCGGTACACTTTTGCAAAAATCCTCTCTTGTTATTTTGTTTTGCATACTGATACTAATCCCCCCTGAAGTTCTGCTCCTTAATTTTGATTGATCATCAAAAGCCGAACCATTAAGTTCAAATCCTAGATCGAAATAACTTTCAAAATATCTATAATAAAATATATCAAAGAACTTGTTTATTAAGTTCTGTACAGGCATTTCAAAACAAATTTTATGAATCCATATTATACATCATGCAACAGTTTTCTCATAATATTCACTCCCAGCAAGACGAGTAGTCCATCCCCTTTTTTAACTACCCGAATAGATACGCTTAAATAATTTAATTTAAAATACGTGACTATTTTCGTAACATGAATAATCGAATTCATTTTTCTTGAATAATTTTCATCAAAAATTAAGTAATTTAATTAAATTGAATTAAATGTTGCCGTATTCTATCATTAAAACTTTAATTGCATTTTGCTATTTCATAAGCTTCTCTAGAAATATTCTCTATTTTTTCAATAAACCATGCATTGTTGTTGATTGATTGTAAAACATTTAATTTTTTACATGTGCTCACTTTTTCAGTCTAGTCCATCTAGTCCATCAACCGATTCACACCAAATTTTAGGGAGATGTCTGTAGTAACATAATCTTGATCCAATCTATTCAATCTATTCAAGATTTTGAAGCTCTTGAAAAATCTGTTGAGAAACTGTTTCTACTTATTTCTTGTTAAAACTTGGTACCAATCGGTTCTATAAATTAGGAAGCAGAAATTCGCATAGGGTAAAACATTGATTTTTTTAAAATAGACAGTAATAAAATAAAGTTTAAAATAATAAGGATATCATATTTTTCTAAAATACTCATTGAAAACATGTTTTTATAGAATTCTAGTTTAAATCTATCCAACTGGGTTGCAATAAATCTTAATAAGAAGTCTGCTGTAACATATTCTTCATAAATATTGCAAGGATTTTCAATAACATGAACAGTTAAAAAAATTTTTTATCTATATTTGCGTCATCTGTATATTTTTACTTTTTACGCTAAAGGTGTAAAATTTGAAAAACTATTCAATATATCGAAATTTCTATAAAATATCGAGAATCTTTTGCTATTGACGTCTCATTCAAATTTGGAACTAATCGGTTTTATAGATTATGATGTGCAGCTCAGTACAGGTCGAAAATTAGTTGTTTTTATGTTGTTTTTGTTTTGTTTTAACTTGACAGTTTTTAAGAAATTGACATAAGATGATGCCCAAACTTTTTTTTTGGCTGATTAGTCGAATGCAAATTTTTACTGACATTGATTGAGAATTCACAGACAATCCACAAAGGGTGCAAAATACGTTTTATTCTATATAAGGATTGTTGGTAGTTTTTGTATTTGGTGACATTTTTGAATGTGTACACAAAAGCATTTCTATGACAAAAGTTACAGTTGTCAAATACATATATAGATAAAAACATAGAAATTCAATCTTCATTGATGATTCTATAGGTGAAAAAGTCTAGGCAACCATAAATTATTGCAGACAACGATTTTTATGCTAGTCCGTCCGAAATTTGTGTACCAATAGTTCCTCAAAAAAATAATAAAGTTGATCAACAAAGAAAAATTGTACATGCTTATAAAACAACATGATTGGAAACCAATTCAGGTTTCCTTATCAGGGGATTCTTTATACGAAACTACGAGTAAATATTTCTGCCTTATAATTTATATTTATTAGAGATGTAGATATGAATTTAAAGTTTCTTATCATAATGATATTCACATTTTTATTTTTTTAGAATATATGTTGATCCGTAGTATTTCCGAAACCTCTTATATAGTTTTCGAATTGTTAAAAAAAGCCAATCATTAAAAATTTCTAAAATAGAACTATTTCTTATAAATATTCGATAAAACTATGTAAGGCTTTGTTTTATCTTAAAAGATCCTTTTTTAAGTTAAGTGGATTATCTCCCTGTTTTCTATACAAATTTTTTTGATGTTAATCCCTCCTCATCTTTAGCGGTCTTCTTGTTTGACCTACATATATTGCCTTACAATTTCTACATTTTATTTGATAAACAACATTCTGTTTTTACATTTTTCCTATATGTATTTCACAGTTTAATAGTTCTGCCGCTTTTTAATGGCATTCTATAAATTGTATACTAACCCATTTTTTCTAGAAATGATTTCAAAGTATTTAAAATTTTTTCAAAGGAAAGTAAAACAACCGTGTTTAATCTACTGAATTCTGTCATCTCGTTGTGTCATGATAGTTCTCTTTTCGATTTATCTGATGAACTCTGTATTTTACATATTTTTCTATGAAAAAATATGAATAGTGGTTCAATAAATAAATTGTTTCCATTATCCTTTATTCTTCTTATGAAAGTTTTTACATGATGAGATGGTTTTTTATATCCTTCAGTTATAATTTTCCCTTACTTGCCTTAATTGCACAAAGATTGCATCGTCTTCCATGACAATTTCCGCTAAAATAGGTAACAGAAAAGATCCTATTGGTGTTCTAAATTTTTGTTTATAGAATTTTCCATCAAACTGAGAGCAAATAGAATAAAAAATATAATTGGATGCTTAGTTAAACTTTTTAAATTGAATTTAGTGTGTTCTTTTATACTGATATCCTAATTACTGTTCTTAAAATACCGGTTTATTTTTTTTTCCTGAAATTTGAATTATTTTATATTATTATTATTATTATTATGCATGTTTGCAGATGGTTTTGTGTAGGCTTGTGTGATCCCTCATATTTCTTCACCAATGCCAAAATGTGTTTAATAGTGGGGAAAAGTGGCACCCTTGGTCTTCGTTTCAAAAAGCTCCTAGCCGAACTCTATCTTAAGCAAATTCATTGAATTTTGAGGGGTCTGGGTCTAAGTTCATTGTTTTTTTAAATCCTCAATGGAATTTAATAAGCAAATTTTTCTTATGCAGGATCAGGTCAACAAACGCCACATCAACAAACGCCAGTACGAATCCGTCTTGTTCCTGATGGACGCGCTGATGGAGTATACAATAATGGAAGACTTATGTATACAAATGCTGTAGGAAATGCTTTTGAAACTGGTAATTTAAAAACTAAAATACTATTTAAAACAAGTATCAGAGAATTTTGCCTAAACATCTAGATTTTTTTTAACTAAGCAGGGTTTCACGGGATGAACCAGAGGAGGCCTAGAATATAGAGATTTCGAATATTCCAAATTTCGGTAATAATGACGTGTAAATATCAGAAATATTCCAAGTTACAGAAAATAACAGTGAATTTCCAACATAATCAACTGTTTTCAAGAACGAGTTTGAAAGTATTGATTATTTTTGGTTTCAATTTTTAATGTCGCCTATGGTCACGTTTGTTAATGTCCAATGTTATGAATTAAGTACGTGGATGTGGTGAAGATTGTTTTTGCAGAAAAAAGAAGAAGATTAATACAAGCTTTTTACCGTAAAATTTTGGCGAGTAATTTTATTGTATTTAACCGACAAACTTTTCAAATGACTAAACAATTTGTTAAATAATATAATTTACAAACATAACGGTAAATGTTAAAAACTTCTCAATATTTTACATCTCTAGATTGGAATCACGCTCCTCCCTTCCTTCCAATTCCAAATTCCAATTCTGATTCTCAGCTACTCAAGTGGAGGAGGACTCGTGACATTTGGATGCTCCCCCCTCTCCCACACAAACACACACACATACAAAAAATCTGAATCCATATCTCAGCTATTTTGTAAAATAGTTTTGAGACAAATAAATTCCTACGAGGCACTTGTTAATATAAACGGAACCTGCTCAAATACATAGTATATAAGACTTTTTTGCACTAAGACAAATTTGTTGGGAATCAGAAAAGAATTCAAACTTTCATTTCTTTCAAATTATTAGTAGACTCTCAATTTAATACGATTTAGTAGTTAACAGTTAATAATTTTTTCAAATCTTTAAATTAAATAATTACTGTATTTTTCTTATATAGGATCAGGTCAACAACCGCGACATCAACAACCGCGAAATCAACAACCACCAGCGCGAGTCCGTCTTCTTCCTGATAGACGTGTTGATGGAATATACAATAATGGGAGGCTTGTTCATATAAATCCCGTGAGAAACGCTGTTGGAACTGGTAATTTAAAAACTAATATACTATTTTAAACAAATATTTTTACACGCTGCACATCAAAAGCTTCTATTCGGCCGTGTTCATTTTTAATCATTTTGTGTGAAAACAATATATAAAATTGAGTTTTTAAAGTGTCTTTTGTTAAAATAATCAGAATCAGTGATAAGATTTTATAGTGTGTGTTTCTAAATTGTTGCAAATTAACACAGGAAGTAATTCAGTTTTTATACATAGTAACTAATAGTGAAGACGAAGTTTCCTTAAAATAAATAACACATTAATCAGAAAATAAGATTGTTCTAGAATTTGATTGTTCTCTGGTATATAAAAAATAGATTTCATTGAAATTAATAAAAATTGGGGTAATGAGATTGATGCTAGAGGAGGACCAGTTAAAAACATAAAAGAATTTTATACGATGACCCTATAGGAGTTTCAAACTTTTGTTTACAGAAATTATTATTAAATTTGAAATAGACAGAATAAAAAACATATTTAATAGCATCTAGAGTCATTAATTTAATAAGAGATCTCTTAACATACAACAAGGTATGGGATAGAATTATTAATTGGATATAAGTAATTTAATGTAATTTTTTAATCAAAAACTAACCAACTTTACAACAATCAAAGTCTCACTAAAGATATAGACTATATTAGAGTTAATCATATTTTACATAATATCCATTGAAATATTTTCTTTTCAGGTTACATCACCTTTTTGTTATGCCTTTAGTTAGTCCTATAAATTACTCCCTGATGAGGAGGTCTAAATTGGCCTCGAAGCATGTCTTTATTGTTGATATTTATGTCTCTAATGAGCTGGAAAGTGAGATAGTTTAGAAATCTGTTTTTTAATGAAGGAATCTGTTTCATGCTCTTTTGCATGAAATTAATTCTTGAGAAAATGGATTATTTTACATTCTTAAAGTAAAAAAATATCAGATCATTTTTTTCTAGAGTCTTGACTTTTTCTTAATTTATGGAGTGTTTCATGGGAGGTTTCAGAGACGGTGCAGGTGTTTTAGGTGTTTCATAAAACAATTTTTACAAGAAGTAAATTCCTATGAGACACTTGTCAACAGTAAACGACCCTGCTCAAATTTAGAGCACATAAGACTTTTTTGAACTAACAAACAATTTCTAGTAGACTCACTATTGAATACTATGTAGTAATTCAAAGTAAATAATTGTTTTAAATCTTTAAAATAAAGAATGACTATCTTTTTATACAGGATCAGTTTATCAACCACGATATCAACAACCGCGACTTCAACAAGCACCACGTCAACAATTGCCACTGCCACTCGCTGTTTCCATAATATACAATAATAGACGTCCTGTTCATCCAGTACCCACAAGAATTCCTGTTGAAACAGGTAATTTAAAAATTAAAATACAAACTAAGCCAACTAATATCGAAGAATAATGTATAAATTGTCTGTTTTTTCTTAATAATGGAGTGTTTCATTAGTGTATCCCGAGGCGGCCCCAAAATCTAAATATAAATGATGTTTTTTAGTTTCTCTGGTAAAGGGGGGAGTGTGACATCTTTCACCCGCCCTAAAAAAACTTACGCTTACTGTATTCTCCTTATGTGCTTCATAAAATAGTTGTACTCTATGTAAAGTTTCTAGAGGCACATGTTATTATTAAAAGACTTATATGTGTATATATGTGAGCAAAAGAATTTGCATATACCGTACATCAATTTTAATATACCATCATGTTGTAGAATTAATATACATGTATACTAAATTCGGTAAAACAGAGTGCGTGAGAACACCAAATCCTTTTATGTCAAAATTTATCATAATTTATTATTATTTATAATAATTTATATTAATTACTGCCAAAATTCTTATTAACTTGTGTAAAGTACAAATATTTGTCTTTTCTAATGAATGATCAAAATATGCGGTATATGTAATTTAATATACATAGTCTCTTAATGGCGATTTCGTCTACTAAGGTACATTGCTTTTTTCAATTAATAAAAATTTGTCTAAATTCAGTAAGAAAACTCAAATTTAATTTCTCTGACAATTATCAGTGGACTCGCAAATAATTAGAATTACTTAGTTATAAGTCTATGATTAAAAAAAATTTTGTAATTAATTAATGACTATTTTTTTTACATTATCAGGTGCAATTCTTCCTAATGGTGCTTTGGTGTTTCGTAATTCAAATTTACTTGGAAGAGTTAAAGATGGGGAGATTTATGAATCGAATGCAACTGGTCCAAATGGTAATATAAAAACTAAAACACAATTTAAAACAAACATTAAAAAATTCTGCCTAGAACTTCCAGATTTTGTCCTCGCTATGGAATTTTTATTACATTTAATTTTTTAACTTATAACATGTTGTTAGTATTCAGAAAAAAATCAACATTTTAATTCTTGTAAAATTATCAGTAAATTCACAATTGAGTACAATTTAGTAGTTCTAAAGTGATGATTTCCTTAATCTTTCAATTAATAAGTGACTATGTTTTTCTATTGGATTAGTTCAAGCACGCAGAATCGATCCTAGACATGGGGATTTAGTGATAAAAAATGGACGTCCTGTTTCAATATATGACAATAATTTTTTTCGCACGTATCGTATCCCGCCTCAACTTTAAGAATATATGCAGTATGTACTGTCTCGTCTAGCAGGTAATTTAAAAACAAGACTGTAAAAACTAGGATTCGATTTAGAACTCAATTCTATATCAAAACAGTCCATGTAACAAAACAATTAAAGTTCAGTTTGATCCGCCAATGTAATAAAATAAGTTCGATTTTTTTATTGAAATGGGAAAGGGGAACCCCCACGCGCTAGCTCACTTTTTGAGGTATCGAGCTGAAATTCTGAGAGAA
Source organism: Druon quercuslanigerum (assembly GCA_010014905.2). Classification (NCBI taxonomy): domain Eukaryota; kingdom Metazoa; phylum Arthropoda; class Insecta; order Hymenoptera; family Cynipidae; genus Druon; species Druon quercuslanigerum. The sequence continues at coordinate 7,254 of JAAAKG020012515.1, read as the reverse complement.
TTTTTTATTTGTGTCAAAGAAACTTTTAAGGCACATTTATTTTTTGAAACAGTTTTTCTTATCTGACACAGTGTAATTTTGCTGCTAAAACATTTTTTATAGAACTTTTTTAGACTTGCAAACTTTTATCCTAATATTTTCTCGTATTTATCATTGTTTCCATGAAAAAGTAGAAAATTCGTTTGTGACAAAAAAGAATTCTCCTGGCTACAAAAGTTTTTAACAAGCATTAAACTTACAATATATCTTTACTATCAAATTAGAAGTTTTTCAAAAAATTGAAAAAAATTTAAAGTTTGATTTTGTGAGAAAATGGATTTTTATTTTTTTTTAGATAAATTTGCTTTCGTTTTGTTAGTATTGAATCTTTTTTCGATTTCTAGCGAATTTTGAAGAAAGACCATGAACGCTATTAGAATAAAAAAGAAAATAATAAATATCTCAATTATGCCGAAAGTTATAGATGTTTAAAGAAACAAAATCAGATTTTTTGAAAAGCAAAGCACAAAATTCAAATACGCATAACTTCTTAGAAAAAATTCTGTTCGCAAATTGAAAAAATACATATCTAAAAAAATCACATATTTTGCCCTTGAGAGATTGTTATATTTCAAGTGTAGGGCCCTGCCTGAATTGAAATGTTTTCAGTCTTCAGCAGCTACTAAAAACTACGCTCAAATATGCCGAAATGTTACAAGCTGATTTTTCGTAGTTTTTGCGAATTTCTTAAATTCTAGTACTTATAAAATTTGTGTTGAATCGCAAAATATCATTAAGATCAGTTTTAAATCATGTCTTGTTTCAATTTTTGTCTAATCAGCTGAGTTTAGTAGTTTAATTAAAAAAATTATTATTTACCATTGAAAACTTCAATTACACTGCATAATATGTTAGAATTATATTCATTTTACTTCTAAAGAGATTTTTGTAGTTTTATAGAATATATTGTATCCATTAATTTATTGAAAATATGAAAATTGAAATGTTTTATCATGATAATCGTTTATAAGATCGTTTAGCTTGGCTATTACAGTCAAATATTGTTTGATTTGAAGTATAACTACGTTTTTAAAATCCTTAATACAAAAAATTGTTCATATTCGAAGACTTAAATTAAAATTTATAATTTAGTAATTGTCTAATTATGAATATTACAATTTTACACTGTTAGATGATTATTACTATATAATTATACAATATTATTGTTTCTAATTTATCGAATGTAGTTATTTAAAAAACTGTATAAAATTAATCCAACTATTTTTGATAGCAGTATCTCTTCATACCCGAATTGTTCTAAAATGCCTAACCTAATGAAAATCGTTGTTTTAATTTAAACTAAAGAATAATCTATGTGGGTAAACAGACAATCGTTTTTTAATTATTATAATTTACTTAGAAAATATTTAACTTTTGTATATTCAGAGAACAAATATATATTAAAGATTCTTTTTAAAATTTTTGCTTTCAAGTTTGTGTTAAATCCTAAATACTTTAGTTTAAAATTAGTAAAAACTACAGGAGTTAAATTAAATATGATACGAATATTTGTAGGCTAAAGAAATATCACTTCTTGTGGTAACATATTCTAGTTTTGAATAGAATAATTTTATATTTACAAAACAAAAATTTGTATTTTTTTATATCGTATATTCAAAAAGAATGCGAGTGAGCAATTAAGTGTGCTATTTCTTAAGATTTCATGTCAAAATATGTTACATTTTAAATAAAATAGAGAAATTTTTATCCAAAGAAGAAGATTTTTTAATAAAAGAGTTCAGTTTTTTAAGTAAAACGTCGAATTTTTTTAAACAAGAGAAATCAATTTTATTAACCAAAAATAATTTTCCATTAAGCAGCATGAATTAAACCCTCGTATTAGGTACTACAACACTTATTTTTATTGATTCAGAGTTTATTTCGATTCTTCACGGAAAGATAAATGAAAAGTTGCGGAAATTGAAAATTGTTCATTTTATTTAGCAACACAAAAGTGCAATTAAGAAGCTATTAAAAAATCAGATCTTATAATTTACTTTAGAACTGCTTGATTGGATCTGTTTGGTTAAGATTTTATGTATTTTGTAGCAGATTAATGTTTTTTTAGTAGAAAATCAATCTTCTTACCTGAAAATTTACATTTGTGGTTAGAAATTTAAAGTATTTCATATTTAATTCAATATGGTACCTGTATTCATTTAATTTAAAAAAATGTATTTCCCTATCTGTCGCGTATTTCGGGTAATTAAGTATAAAATCGTTTTTACAATAAATTACCTTATATATTGCATCTCAAACTTCTATAATGTTTCATTTTTTTAAGCTTGATATTATAATACTCCGATTTTAATACTGCTATTGGTACCTTATCTAAAAAGTGCTTCTACAAGGAAAAAATGTACAGCTTAAACAAAGAAATACTGAAAACCGAAATAAAAAAGAATAAAATTTTTTTGAAAAAAGTAATTTCTTTTTTTGAAACAAACAACTATATCCCAGATGCAAGAATTTCTATATCTTTGAATTTGCTACGGAACTTCGTGAGTTTCAAATATATATGTCATACAAAATTAAAACGTACGCAAAATTGTTTAATTTACAACCATATATATTATAGATTACTTTTAATTTTATTTCAGTAAGGCATTCTCAATCTATATAATTTTGAAGTAAAATCTGAAATCAATTAAAAATTCAAAGCCTCTGCCAAATGTATTCCTGTGTAATGAAGATAATCATTTTTGTTGACTTCCAAATAATGTAAAGTATATCGATTATATAAGTGAAGCATACTCTACAGAATATCAGTTACACGTCGCCAATTTCTTTAAAAATAATTTATCTGACTGTAGAAAAATGGCGATCTTTATCTGTACTCTCCTCATCACATTTATGATATTTCTTAATCCTGTTGGTAAGTGGAATATAATATAATATCAAATAACTAAAATAGTGAAATATCTTACATCCAGGTATTGCCTATATTAAAAAATTGATTTTTCGCAAAGGAGATATATATTAAATTCATATCCGCTGTTGAATTTGAAGAAGTTGAAACATATGTTATAATGATTATTATCCGTATTTGAACTTTCTGCCTAATTATATTAATTTACTAAAAAATTATCCTATTCAATGTTATAAAGGCATTTAAGGCAAGATCATCGGACTAAGCCTTTATTACGAATCCATAAGAAATGTTTAGAACTCGTTAAAAAAAGTTAACAAAGTATCCCTATATTTGTCCTTACTGAAAACGGTAATTTAAAACTTATAGAATACAATCATAAAATACATCACAGACTGCTGCCAAAAGCCTCTAATTTCTCCCTCTAATTATGGGCTTTTCCACGGGATAATCCAGAGTTCTTTTGAAACACCCCCCCCCCTCTCCAACCTATTTCTAGATTTAAATAATGATTACCAGATCCTCAAGTGGATAGGATTTGCAAGTTTTAAATGCCAGCATAAAAAAGACCTTTTGCTGAATCCACTCGTGTACTCATTTTTTCAACTAATAAAAATCCCACCAAAAAGATCTGCTATGCAAAAAGTTCAAAGATAGCACAACTATGTGAATTTTTACAATACAATTTGGCCAAGTAATTGATAAAACATATCTATAATAAAGCATATCAAGTAAACTTGTTTATTAAGTGTCATAGAAATATATTTTTAAATAATTTTTAAAATCCATATTAGATATTATATAAACCATCAATCTCCCATATTCAGAAATTTTTTTATTAAAATTAGTTTGCTCATAACATTTAATCAAGGTTCGAAAGTTCGCGCGCGAACTCCGGATAGTCATCACGCATTTAACAAGTCAAAGCTGCTGACCATCAGGCAGCATATTGTTGAGAGAATACGGATACTATCTGACGCGAAGAGAAGTCTAGAGCGGAAAGAGAGGTGTGTCAGAGAAAACCAATAGTGTCTTTCTGACCCATCTCGACTCTTCCAAGACCCTCCAGTTGCTGTCGACCACCTGCCCTAACCAGAGGAGGTCGAAGTCTTTTGAAGAGAAGTGTACGAAGTGCAACATAGACTTGACGAGGACTCAGAGAGCATAAATATCTTCAAGGAGCTATATGATGCCCTCATAACAACACATGCGGAAGAATGCCCAAACCATCACTACCGAGGAAGCGAAAAAAGTCTTAAGAGGTATGAAGAATTATTCCGCTCCAGGAACATATGGTATCAAGACCATCTGGTGGAAGAAGTTTCCTTCAACACACCACCATCTGGCCCGTATTTTCACCTCATATTTGAAGTCGGAAGAGCCAATTCTGGAGTGGTTGGTGGAAGGGCGCACAGTACTCTTGCCAAAAATGGGCAACTAGGCCAAGCCAAAGAATTACAGGCCAATCACTTGTCTGAATACACTGTATAAGATATTCACAGCTATCCTAAATGATAGGGTTGTTCGGACAATCAGACCTGTGTAGCAAGAAACGTATGAACAACGCGGCTTAAATAAAGGCGTAGCAGGATCTCGGGAGAACCTGCTCATCGATAGATGTGTTTGCAAAGATGCAGCATCCTACCAGCGGATTTATTACTGGAAAGCTTTCGATTCGACCTCACATAGACTTATCATCTGTCTTTTGGAAAGCTTAAAGGTTCATCCGAAAATAGTGAGGTCCATGGAGAGATTGATGTCACTTTGTAAAACCAGATTTACTATCTTATCTGGAAAAAATCGTGTGACAATTAACAAGGTCACTTTCTTACCTCTTTTACCTCACATTATTGCCGTTACCTCTAGAACTTCACCATTCCTTGGGGTACCTTTGCGGCAGACGTGCAAATCGAAAGCCCCAGGTCACCCATGTATTTTACATGGATTATCTTAAGATTTATGCTAGAAATAAAGAGCAACTACATGTAGTTCCAGGGGTTGTTAAACGATACACTGAGGAAATAGGAATGGAATTTACCAGGTTGAAGTTTTCCGGTTTTACTCATAAACGTCGCTATAGATATGTATACGTTTTTATGATTTGGCATCTATGTCATATTTTTCTATGGACAATAACGTTCAAAAATACACAATTCCATTCTGCCAAAATAATAGCATCATAGTGGTTTACCTTAGTGAATATGTCGAGGTTCGTTCCAAGTAAATCGCATTTGCGGCATTCGTTTCTTTTCTTATTTCATCAAAAGAAAAAAGCAGTTAAAGCTCGTCGATTTCTGGTAGAAACTTATAGCAAACATGCTCCAGTGATTAGAACATGTGAGGCATGGTTTCGTCAATATAAAAGTGGAGATTTCGATTAAACAAACAAGTGGAAAATCGAAAAACCATTTGTGAAATGCTGCTTGAACGGTTCGAAAGGAAATCTTTTCTGCATCGAATTGTCACGGGGGACGAAAAATAGATTTATTTCAAGAATCCGAAGCGGAAAAAATCATGTCTTTCACCTGGTGAGGTCTGCCCATCGACTCCAAGGCCAAATCGCTTTGGCCGTTTGGAGGGACCAGTGTGGTGTGGTGTACTTAAAGTTATTAAAACCTGGTGAGACGGTAAATATGGATCTCTGCCGACAACAAATTATCAATTTGAATCATGTGTTAATCAAAAAACGGCCGAAATGGGCTCGAAGACATGACAAAGTTATCCTACAACTTGGCAACGTATCGTCTCATACCGCTAAAGTAGTGAAGAACACATAAAAAGCATTGAATTGGGAAATATTATCGCACCCGCCGTACTCTCCAGACCTCGTCTCGTCCAAATACCACCTTTTCGCATCGATGGGACACTCACTCGCAGAGCAGCGCTTCGCCAATTTTGTAGAAATCGAAAAATGGCTTGTCGTATGGTTTGCCTTAAAAGAGAAAAAGTTTTTTTGGAATGGTATCCATGATTTGCCTGAAATATGGGCAAAATATGTAGAATCCAATGGTCAATACTTTGATTAAAAAATTTTTGAGATTCCCTTGAGGATTAAGTGTTTTCTTTATTGCAAAAACCGGCAAACTTCAACTAACACCCCTGGTATGTTAGACAAATGCGGCAAGGTTTATTTGAAGCGAGAAAAACCTAATGGCATCTCTGAAGACCGTGTGATCGTCGATAGAATCGCTTTACGACACCTTTGCGCTGGAGAGACTTATACATACCTGGGCGTGCCACAGAGCCGCATTCAGGATGTGACATTTTATAAAGGATATGCTCCGAAGAATATATAAACTGCTCATCCAGCAGATTTGGTCTTCCGAACTGTCTCCGAGGAACACAGTATCTGCAACGAACATGCTTACCGTCCCGGTAGTAATTTATTCATTTGGAGTGGTTCCATGGACGAAGAGCGAGCTCAGATCCCTTGATATCGGGACACGAAAAGTTATGCACATAAACAAAAGCATTCAGAAAGCACAGGGGAAAAATTTTCGGGAACAGCTCCTCGATAAGAGGATGCACAGTATCTTCCATAGAAATGTGGAGGATCACTCAATGTCGTGTGAGAGAACTTTTTGCTTTCCTTAAATCACGCGGATTGAAGTCGGGCACGGAGTGTTTCATTTTGGCCTGTCTAGATGGTTTCATTTCCACCTTCACATATTGTCGCCACATTTTGAGCCAAGTCATTCCCGATGATTGCTCCTGGGCGTGCCATCTGAAAAATCATCCCGAGCATCTAGAATCCATGCTATCTAGTTGTTTAACTCATGCGAGAACAGCCTACATTTAAGGGCACAATGCGGAAAGGGGAAATAGAGTCAGTTGCCGAGAATGAAAAGAAAGAGAGATATAGAGACCTTGTAAGGAAGTTGCGACTATTGTACTCAGAATATTCTCTTTATTTAATCGTCCTTATCATCGGCGCTCTTGAAGGTGCCAAGCTTTTACTGGTTAGTAGCCTAAGAAGCATCCCTGCGTGTGAACAATGTGCTGAAACACTTGCAAGGAAAATTCAGAAGGCGGTCTTCCTTGGGTCGCTCCATGTCCTCAGGGTGCACGAGACTTTTGCCCGATCGTCGTATTGATTCCGTAACATACTGTAACCATGTATCTCACGGTCGTGAGACGTGCTTATAGCTGAAATTTTATCTATTTCGCTGGTATCGGGAGCAATTTTTCACATTAGCACCCGATCCCGGCAAAATCCTGCGGTTGTCCTAATGACAACCACATATATATATATATATATATATATAGAAAGAATAAAAAGATGTTAAAAGCGATGTTAATTTGTCTGAGTATTATGATAATAAATTTATTAAATCATTAAATAAGAT
>JAAAKG020012504.1:0-20897 GCA_010014905.2 Druon quercuslanigerum | reverse complement strand
TATATATATATATATATATACTATTTCATGTTTACATTAAAATGCATATTATATGAAGAACACTTACTATTGAAGTTTAGAAAAATAACGTTGGTAAAAAGCAGAATACTGATAAGGATTTTCATGTTTTTAGGGATACTTCTCAAACGGAGACTAATAAAGTTTAAAGGCACTTACTGCTGAGTACACTAATCGCTATCTGTGAATATTACTCAGAACAAACATTGACAATTACAAATATCAGTTAATAGAGCTTGTTCGGTGTCCTGATACTAATACAATAGCTACATAATTTTATATCTTGAGTGAAAAATATTTTTTCTAAAAGCAACCTACCTCGTTAAATCAAATAATTACAAGCTCTCGCGTCCTTTTTTCCCAATATTCCGCACACTTCGAAAAATTATTTCTATGATCAGTCACATAGGTGCCTTTTTGCCCCAGATTTAAAGTTAGAAAGAGGAATATACGTGACCTTAATCATTTCTATGACAAGTAGCAAGAGTGCCATAAAAAAAAATTGCACTCGTAGTTGGTCACTTCTATTATTTTGACGGGTTTTTCAAAGTGAAAAAAAATCCGCAAAATTCTAACACTTAATCAACAGAAAATAGTTATAAAGAATAATAAATTGTATAAAAGATTTAAACCACTCTTTATGCTAAATCTGATTAATTATTAAGCTAATCACAATGAAAAAGAGAAAAAAATGGTTAAGAAAATCAGCAAAACAGCGGTTTCTATCACAGTTCAAAGAGAAAGTTACCAACACTAATAATAAATGGTTTCAAATATTAGTTTAGTTAACTTTGATTAATTCTTCAACTGTAATTAAAATTTGAAATTAATTAAGAAAGCGTAGGATAGTTTGTTGCTAAGCTTTTTCCTAATAGCTCACCTTGGTATTAGGAACCACCACTTTTACAGTATCGTTTGCTTGGAAAACATTTTGCAATAATTTTTCTATACTTCGTATTGTTTTTAATACGAACAGGTTCAGAGGGACTGTAACGCGTCTGGTAAGTGTTTTTGTTGATAATGATTTCTTTATAGTTGTTTAGGTCACTCGAGCTTATGAATGACACTTTAGTTACCTTTCTAAATAATAATTCGAGAAATCTAACAGTTTTCAAGTACTTTTTGTCGCCCTCGTAGATGAATTGACCATCAAAATGGACAGGTCTATCACCATTTATAAGAGCATTAACTAGACTTCGTACACCGTACTCCCTATCCAAATACTGTTTCCGCCTCTGACCAAGCATCCTGAGAAACTTGTTAGTGAGCCACTAATAATTTTCAGCAGACTCATTTGCAGTATATTCTTTAACCATTGTTGAACTTAACTGCCCTAAAGACTTTTCTTGATCATCAACAGCATTTTCTTTATTTTAGACTTTGCTTCGGGCAACACTTAATTAACTTTTTCATTAGTAGAATCTTCAGTAATGTTAACTAGTCTCTGCAATGGTGTCACTTAATGCTGGAACGTTTTATTTGACACAAATTCGTTATAGGATTTGCTCCTTTTTAGTATTGGATGTTTCCGTTGGATAGCAATACTCGCTTTAACCATTTGAAATACAGTATCCATGAACTTCTTCAAATCCATGCAGACGTGAATGCAGCTGAATCAATTCTGGTCAACTGTTTTCGCTACATTTCGATTTATAGCAATAAGGCAGTTGATTTTAAACTACAATGACCATCGTTACGACTAGTTTGAGAAGCAACCTTCTATTTAGTACTCCACAAACAAAATATCTTTGTTTTAATCTTGCCTTCATCTAATTTTATCCCCACCACCATCGCCACCACTAACACGACCACCTATATTATATCTTCGACCCGTCACAGGGGTGCATTCCTAACTGCGATCAGACGCTAAGATGGGGTATCTATGTGATCTACATTTTCCTATGAACAGGAATGTGATTGAATTATTTTAAATACAATAAATAATTATCAAAACGCATGTTTCTTTAAAAATAGGCTACTCTTAATAAAAAACTTAATTAATTCATTCTAGATACACACTGTGGAAAACTAAATAAAAATGTGTAAATTCAGGAAATGAAGACAAAAGAATTTTAATTTTAATGCGTTCAAAATTAAGCAGCTCTAAATTTGAAGTGCTTGAAAGTCAATAAATGTCTAATAACTGAAATTGTCCACATACGCTTGAACCATTCAATAATTTAATTCGGCGTAGGCGTGATCTAAGAAACCTCGACTAAGGGAAGAGTTAAATTGAACATGCCAATAAGCATTTAATTTTTCTGCTCATTAATTTACAAGTAAATCATAAGAGCGATGTTTATTTTATAATATTTTTATTCAAGAATATAAATGATAAAAATTATACACAATTTTTATACATTTGTCGTTTATTTTCAGTATAGGTTAATTCCGATTCAAATGATTCCAGCTCCTGTAATTCTTAGACCTTCTTTATATAATCTTCTGTATATCTCAAATTCGAGTCCAGCAAATGTATCGAAATCAAGTGTATCACTTCCTACGTTTACATTTCCAGATGCCAGCTCAATTCCAGTCATTAAATTCTTGTGAAGCACTTCGTTTTTGTAAGCATCAGGTATTACCCCTACTCTGAAGCATTTGCCACCATAACTGAGATACCAGGTTGTGAAGTTAGGTTCCATGAATTGTGTAGCTTCAAAAAAAAAGAAAGATTAGTGACTTCAAGAAGATTAATAATCAATCACAAAATATATTTCACAATAATCACAACAATAATAAAATTCAATAGTTGAAAATATGTACTAGTGGTTAAAAAGATTGAAAACTTTAAGTTTTCGCTGAATATTTTCATACGTATTAATTTTCGAGTAGAGTATAGTAGCATTATTTGATTTTCTGTTTGTTTTGGGTTTTTTATGGTAAAAAAGCATAGGTAAAAAATTTGCCAAAAATTTTTTAATTAATTTATAGAAGGTTCCTTACTAGATGAACTCCGTGGCTTAACTCCCAAAAGTGATCCAACCTTATCTACATATATAATCATCACGTGGTTTTTTATTAAAGCCAGACGGGCAAGATAGCTATGTGTTTCATAATATGTATAGCTATCAGGAATTTTATTATTTTCCATAATAACTTCCGTTACTTTTTTGTTAACTATTCGCAACTTAAGACGTTTCCCCATAAAATCGACCGGCTCATCTCTTGTAAGAGGCTCCTGGGAATTTTGTGCGGCTGCAACTGGGGCGTGATGCGATTGTGTGGACCTGCGGCGTAAAGTCGTGCGATCCACACCATATCCTGAACTTGATGCCTCACCCTCCATAGCATATAATACTGTCAAAATAATAATATTGATTTTTGTAATTATGAAAGAATTAAATATCAATCTGATAATTAAATATACAAAAATTCTTTAGGAAAGCATTGAATATGAAATAATACAACTACACGTTAAAAAAGCTCTCGGGGAGTGATCGTCTAAAACGAATACCCTGCTTTTTCAGTTGACCCCTTGTCTTTACATTTGAACTCCAAAGATACAGGCGATTCGAGAATCCCGAACTCCAAAGATACGACCTTGAAAGAGGCGCACTGGCATACTTCACGCAGGCGCACGTCACATTCCAGGCAGCGCGCTTCCGTGCGCGTTTTTACTTAAATAAGGCTGGGTGGATGAGTCAAAATTCCGCTCCCTCTTTTGAAGTAATGACGCTCGTATCTATGGAGCGCTCGTATCTTTGGACTTTGAGTGTACTAAACATCCGCAGTGAACATAAGACAGATTTAGTAACTACTACTCTCGATTTTAGTTAAATACAAATAATTAATAATAATAATATCAATCATATTAATGCCTGTGCCAAAATTTTAAATAATAAATCAGGTAATTCAGAGGATAAACGAAATTTAGAAATTTAGAGATTTTATGGAATTTAAAGTAAATCGGAGAATTAAAGAAACCCAGAGTATTGAAAGAAATTCAGGATTTCAGAAAACTGTTGAAATAAAAGAAATTGATGTAATTCAAGGAGTTTAGAGAATTGAAAGATGGCATGAAGCTTAGAGAATTCAGTGATTTTCGAGAAACTTAAAACATTAATAATAAGTTACAAGACTTTAAGGGAATTCAATGTAAATTTAAAATTAAATTAAAAGAAAGAAAGAAAAAACAAAAATAAAATTTTCTTTTGCAATGTTTAAAATTGGACACAGTTCATCAGAGTTAATTTTTCAAATAGTATTTTTAGGAGTGTTTTTTTCTTTTTGGCCCTTCTGACATATGTTGCAGTATTCGGAAAACAAAACATCAAAACCTCAAAATTACTTTCTCATGCACAATAAGTTCCAAACAGTTGTACATTTCTGTAAAAAAATTTAGAAAAAATCAGGGTGGTTACCGACTAGAAAATAATTTTCAGTGAAAACCAAAAAACACGTATACTCAATTCAATTATCGAGAGAAACGTATATTTTCTTCTAATTTTCCGGGCTGATTTTACTTCTAAATATCAGTTTTTGTGTTATCAAAAATAATTTTAGGGTAGTTTAACCCCCTGATTTTTTTTTTAATTTGAAAAAATTACATCTTTCATGTCTTACTGTATAAGGATATTTGCGTTAATGATTTCGTTTTAGTTAACTGCTTTTTGTTGGCAAGGCATAATAGAATAAACTTGAGGGTGGTTACCCTCTAAAACATCATTTAACGTCAAAATTCAAATACACGTAAACTTCATTGAATTGTTTTAAAAAACATTTTTTTATAATTTTTCGTCCTCATTTCACTACTGTTTGTCAATTTTAAAATTATCTAATAATTTAGTGCTATTTCACCGCCTATAAATTATTTGAAAAGTTTGTGAAAACCAGATCATTCATGCCATGTTATTGGTTTCGTTTTAGACGTCTGCTTTTTTAGACACATAATAAAATGTATTTAGGGTTAGTTATATTCTAGACAATATTTTATCGTAAAAACTTAGAAACACGTAAACCTTATTTAATTATTGCGAGCAACATATATTGTTCTTTTTTTATAATTTTTCGGCCTGATATTACTACTGTTTGTCATTTTGTGTGTAATCAAATAGAATTTTTGGTTTCTTAACCCCCGCAATATGTTTGAAAAAATTTGATAATATAAAGTCTTTCAAAGTTTAACATAAGGACATTTTTGTTTTTGGTTTGGTTTCAGTAATGTGCGTTATTACCCTCTAGAACATCATTTTACGTAAAATTACGCTACTGTTTGTTAATTTTTAAATTATCTCAAAAAATGTTGGGGTTTTCACCTCCCTAACAATTTTTCGAAAAATTTGAGAAGCTACATATATTATGTCTTACTATATGGACATTTTAGAGAAGCATAATTAAATATACATCAGGGTGGGTACCCTATAGAACATATTTTTGGTACAAATTCAAAAAACAATCAACTTTATTAACCTATCGCGAAATACATTTCTTTTTTATTTTTAATCCTAATTTTACTTTTTTTCGTCGATTTTTGTGTAATCAAAAACAATCTTCGGTTAATTTAGAACTTGAAATTTGTCAAACAATTTAATAAAATCACATCTTTTATATCTTACATTAAAGATATTTTTTATTGGTTTTGTTTTAGAAATCTTCTTTATTTTAGAGATACACAATAAAATGTACTTAAGGGTGGTTACCCTTTGGAACATAATTTTTCGTGGAAATTTAAAAAGACGTAAGCCTTAATAAATTATCGCGGACACTCTATGTATTTTTCAAATTTTTTAGCCTGATTTTACTACTGTTCGTGAATTTTTTAAATTATATAAGAACATTTGAGGGTAATTCACCCCATACAAATTTTTCGAAAAATTTGAGAAAACAACATCTTTTATATCTTCCTATAAGGACATGTCTGTATTGGTTTTGTTTTAGAAAACTGCTTTATTTTAGGGCAAGATAATTAAATGTACTTAAGGGTAGTTATCCTCTATGACATAATTTTTCGTAAAAATTGAAAAAACACGCTAACCTTAATTCAATATGCTTATACTTAGAGACTTCATAAAATTTACTTAAGGGTGTACTTCACGCAACTATAAATTTTTTGACAGATTTAAAAAAGACATATATTTAATGTCTTACAATGCGTCCATTTTTCTACTTTACCCCCCTAAAAAATTTGTGGAAAAAATTTATAAAATCAGATCTTTCATGTTTTACCACTATAAGTACATTTTTGTTATTGGTTTCGTTTCAGAAATATGATTTTTCTTGGAGACAGAACGAAATATACTTAAGGGTGGTTATTCTCTAGAACATAATTTTTCGTAAAAATTTAAAAACATGTAAACCTTATTTAATTATTATATTATTATTTTGGTTTGACTTAAATACTGTTTCTCAATTTTTGTATAATCAAATAAAACTTTGGGTTCCTTCACCCTCTAAACAGTTTTGAAAAAATTTTATAAAATCAAATCTTTTATTTCATAATATAGGGACATGTTTGTTATTGTTTTTTTTTTATAAATCATCTTTTTCTTAGAGAGAACTAACAACATTTACTTAAGGTTGGTGACCCTCTAGACAATATTTCTGAGTAAAAATTTAAAAAAACGTAAACATTATTAAATTATCGAAAGAAAAATATATTAATTTTTTTTTTCGAAATAATCTTGCTACTTCTTGTCAATTTTTGAATTATCTAGACAAAATTTTGGCGGCATTTCACCTTCTAAACATTTTTCGAAAAATTTGAGAAAAAAAAATCTTTTATGTATAACGACATTTTTGTTATTGGTTTCGTTTTAGGAATCTGCTGTATTTTAATGAAAGATAATTAAATGCGCTTAAGGGTGGTCACCCTCTAGAGCTAATTTTTCGTAAAAATTCTAAAACCGGCAAACTTTATTTGATAACCACGAAAAACATTTTTTTTTTAATTTTTTGGCCTGAAATTACTACTATTCGTCAATTTGTTGTATAATAAAAAACAATTTTAGATTACATTACCCCTTAAAATTTCTCAAAAAATTTGATATATTCGCATTTTTCATATCTTACTGTAAAGACATATTGTTCTCTTTTTTTTCTTTAATATTTCGCCCCGATTTTACTACTGTTTGTCAACTTTGATTTGTTTAATATAAATTTAAGATATTTTAACCCCCCTTCCCCCGTCAGTAAGAATTTTTGGAAAAAGCTTGAGAAACCCAGATCTTTCATGTGTTACTACATGGATATTTTCGTTATTAGTTTTGTTTTAGAAATCTGCTTTTCATTTGAGAGACATAATAAAATGTAGCAAAGGGAGGTTGCCCCCAAGAAAATATTTTTAAACCTTGAGAAATATATACTTTTTTCAAAATTTTCGGCCCGATTTTTCTACTGCTTGTCAATTTTTGTGTATTAAAAAAAGTTTTCTGGTTACTTCAACCCCTAAAATTTTTCAAAAATGTTGATAACATCACTTTTAGTTAATTATATAAGGACATTTTCGCATCTGGTTTTTTTTTAAATCTGCGTTTTCTTTGAGAGAAATAATAAAATGTAGTTAAGGGTCGTTGCGCCATAGAAAATATTTTTAAGCTGCGATAAATATATACTTTTTTCAAAATTCTTGGCCCGATTTTTCTACTGCTTGTCAATTTTTGTGTATTAAAAAAAAATTTTTTGGTTACTTCAACCCCTAAACTTTTTCCAAAAAAATGATAAAAACACATCTTGCAGTTCTTAATATAAGGACATTTTTGCATCTGGTTTTATTTTTGAAATCTGCTTTTTTTAAATAGACATAATAAAATGAACTTAAGGGTGGTTACCCTCTAAAACTTAATTTGCTGTGAAAATTCAAAAACAAGTATACCTTATTTAATTTTGAAGAGAAATATATAATATTTTCAAATTTTTTAGCCTGATGTCACTACAGTTTTTTCATTATTTTATCATTAAAAAAAATGTGGCGGTATAAAGGTTTTTTCAGAATTGGTTTAGTTTTGGAAATCATCTTTATTTTGGAGATTCATAATAATATGTACTTAAGGGTGGTTCTCTCCCGAACATAATTTTTCCTAAAAATTCAAAAAAACACCTAAAATTTATGGAATAATAGCGAAAAATATTTTTTTTTCTAGGCTGATTTTACTACTGCTTGTCAATTTTTATGTAATCAAAAACAATTTTGGGTAACTTCACCCCCTAAACTTTTTTAAAAAATTGGCTGAAATCAAATTATTCATATCTTACTGTAAAAATATTTTCTTATTGGTTTTCTTTTCGAAATATAATTTTTTCAAATAGACATAATAAAATGCACTTAAGGGTGGTTACCCTCTAAAACATAATTTTATGTAAAAATTCAAAAACAAATACAAATTATTTAAATTGCAAGAGAAATGTATAATTTTTTCAATTTTTTTAGCCTGATATCAGTGCAGTTTTTCCATTATTGTATCATTGAAAATAATTTTGCGATATTTTACCCCAATAAATTTTCTTCGAAAACTTAAAGATAATTACGTGGTTCATGTTATAATATACAAACATTTTCAGAATTGGTTTTGATTTGGAAATCTGCTTTATTTTAGAGAAACATAATGAAAAAACATTAGGGCCAATAGAGACTAATTTTGGCTTAGTTCACCCCACTAATAATTTTTCGTAAAATTTAAGAAAAATATATTTTTGATATCTCAATGTGAGAAATTTTTTTTAATTTGATTTCATTGTGCAAGATACCGCTTCTGCATGACATTTTAATCAGGATTTTAAGCTGCTGCTAAAACTTCGTTTGCAGTTAAGAATGATTGCAGTTGAAAAAATATTCAATATTGAGAGAATTTTAATATATAGAAAAAAGAATTTAATAAATATTTTTAAGTATGAGAATTACCTACTTAGAAATTTTGATGTCGTTTATGCCAAAATAAACCAGGGTTATTTTCTTTCAGGCGCATCAGAATTTTATTTATTTTCTGGTTTAAATAAAACAAAGACAGCAGAAATGCTATCAAAAGTATTGTTTCTATTATTGTTAATTGAAGCAATTAAGACTTTTTTTATCAGTGTGGCCAAAAATATCCTTTCGTTAAAAAAAATCCAAGTCAAATAATTAAGTTTTGACACCGAGAAGAACTCGATCAAATGATTCTGAGTGGTGGATCCAAAATGTTTAAGGATCAATGCCTCAGTTTACTCTTTAAAGGATTTTATAAATTTCTATTTGGGGTAATTGTATTTTAAAGCATTAATTGAGAAATCATGCATTTATTATTGTTATAAACAATCATAGGTTAAATTTTCATTAACACTACCCAAATGGAATTGTCGATAAACCTTCAAAAAACAAAACCAGGCCCCGATCATCAAAAACATACAAGAATTATAACCCTTCCCCAAAAAGAAAGCAAAATCCAAAACTCAAACAACCATCGTTAAATAAACATTTCCAACCTAAATTATTTCCCTCTAAAGCACACTTAGAAGCCTCCGTCAAGATTTCCCGAAATCAATAACAGATCTAATTTTTTTTGCTTTTATAAATCAATTTCAAGATTAGCGACTTTTGAGATTGAGTGTACGTAGTGTACATCCTTAAGATACAAACTGAAAATAGTAAAAAATGATTATGTTCGAAAATTATTTTTTTTGTTCATAGCCAACAAGGAATAAAAAATTATCAGGACCATCAATTAGGACACTTATAGAGGTATAAGAAAAAAAATGGCAATCGAAATTTATTATTTTTTGCAATGCTTTCTGCAGTTGTGAATTAATAATTGCCCCTCCCCACACCATCCAAAATCTTACAGAAATTTTTCCGTCTAATTTTTTTTCGTTTAACTTTCGAATGTAAAATTATTAGGCCAGAAAAAAGAAATTTCTACAAAAAAAGTGGAATTTTCAACAAATTACATCTACTTAAGAAATTAATTTTTAATAGGAAAAAAAGGAATTTTCGACAAAACAATTAAATACTAAACAAAACTGTTAAATTTTCAACAAAGTAGTTAAATTGTTAGATAAGAAATTAATGTTGATAAAAAATATTTTTTAATTTTCAAACAGAGCTTTATTTTCTACCAAAGTAGATTAATTTTTCTCAACTCAAAAACACAAAGTTATCAACAGAAATTCTATTTTAAAAGAAAAATTTTTAAAAAAATGTAAGCAAAGATAAATTTAATATCAAAATGTTTAGTTATTTCCCAAAAATAAAACTTTATATAAAAAACGAGTTTTTTACAAGTGTTGAATTTTATACCTAATTCTTCAGTTTTCTACGAAACAGATCGGAGGTGAATTTTCCACTAAAATTATAAATCTTCGACCATAATATTCATTAAGAAACATAAATTTTTAAACAATTTGTTGAATATTGAAACCAAAAAGATCAATGGTTATGCAAAAATTAATTTTTAATCACAAAATTGAATTTTTTACAAAACAGTTGAATTTTGCATCAAACCGTTGGATTTTCTATCAAACAGTTGAATTTTCAAATAAATTAAAGAAATGAATTTTCCAATTAAATTATAAATCTTTGACCAACAAATTAATTTTAAAGAAAACAGATCAACTTTCAATAAAAAAACCGAAATTTTTAAACTAAAGAAATAGTTTTAACAAAAAATGTAACAGGTGACACTCTGAACGAAAAAAATTTATTTTCAATTCTAACAAAAAACAAAAAGGAGAATTTTCTGGAAAATATTCGAATTCTCAAATGAAACAGATTAAACATTAAATAAACGGTTGCATTTTTATAAAAAAATTGACTTTTGACCAAAAGATCTGAATTTTCAACATAACACTGATGCACTTTTAACTGAAAAAGATTAAATATCTACAAAAAGAGATGAATTTTCAAACCGAAAAAAACGAAAGTTTGACTAAATAGTTACTTAAATTTTCTACCAAACATTAGAATTTTTAATCAGAGGTGAATTTTCCACTAAAATTTTAAATCTGCGATAAAAAAATTTATTGAAAAAACACAATTTTTCAACCAATAAGTTGAATTTTCCAATAAACTAAAGAAATAAGTTTTCACTTAAATTATGAATCTTTGACCAAAAAATTAATTTTAAAGAAAACAGATCAACTTTTAATGAATAACTTTAATTTTTAAACTGAAGATTAATTTTGAAACAGAAATGTAACAGGTGACACTGTTACAAAAAAATTTGATTTTCAATTCAAACCAGTTCCATTTCACAAAAAGGAGAATTTTCAGAAAAATATTCGAATTCTCGACTGAAACAGATTAAACATCAAAGTTTGTTAAATTGGACCTAGAAAAAGGTTCTCTAAGTATTTAAGGCTGTTGCTCTTGGTGGTCTGGAACCCACCTTAAACCGTAGATCCCCCTCCCACCACCAAGCAAGTGTGCGGGAGGTGTGTAAAGGACAGGGAAGAAGGTGCAATATTAAATGTCGAAAATTTAAAGAAAATAAAATAAAAAAATAAAAATTTGTATGTTACATTGACTAGACTTACCACTAAATTTTAGAACCATGACTATGGGAAAAAGCAGAGCGCTGATGACGTTCTTCATATTTTCATCTAAATTTGAAAACTATGACTGTGAAATTTTGAACTTATTTACTGCTATATATACTTTCCACAATGGTGAATATGACCCGGAAAATTGTTCTTTCAGAAAAAAACAAACATTTCTAATTTTGAATATCGTCGAATAGTTTCCGTATATGCAGTAAAAATTATTTTCAGTAAAATCAGGCTATCTTGTGAAATGTCAATAATGTCTGTGCCGCCCAACATCTATAATTTCCTTTTCCTCGAAAATATTCTCAAAGTTTTAACAATTTTATCAATTAAAAATTAAAAGCTTTTCGAGCTACTGGAAAATATATCCCCCCTCCTAATGTTTTTATTTCCGTAGATAGAAAATTTGTAATTTTTTTCTAAAGTCAAATATTAAACGTTCCACCAGGAATTCCGAAATCCCATTTAATTAATATGAGGAAATTTTGAAATAAAAACCATACTAATGACTTTAATTTCCAACCCAACCTTACCCACCCCGCAGCGCCCTAAATATTACCCCCAAAAATACTACATTTAAATGTATTATTGTTACTTTGTTAGAAATTTGTTTTAAAGCAATTTTAATTATTTAAACAATTATTTATTCCCAAAAAATGTAGGAAAATAATCGTATGTTCGGATTGAAATGTAAATGTTTTGTGATTGTTTGGAAAAGTAAATTTTTCTAAAAACATTATGTAATTATTAACACAATTATTTATTCTTTATTTCTAAAATTTCTAAAAATTGAGTAAAAGATATCAACTTTGTTTTTAAAGTAGTATTTTGTGTTACGTTTTTTTGAATAATTAAATAATTCTGATACATCTTAATAATTCTTGTTTTTTTACAACAATCTTTATTTTCTCGAGCAGTTCTTTTTGTAACTGAAGAAATGAAATAATTTTTTAATTGTTCAAACAAATGTAATTTGTTTAAATAATTACTGTTCCAAAAATAATTTTTAAATCGTAATTAATTATATGTCTTCAATATTATTTCATTTTTTTAGTTTCGAAAAATAACTACGTGAGAAGATGAAAATTGTTTAAACAAATCGAAATTTGTTCAAAACTAGAGGAAATGTATCAAAATTATTTAATTATTCAACAAAAGATAGCATATGATACTAATTTGGAAAAAGTAGACATTTCTGGCTCAAATTTTCGATATTTTTTTTTTAAATCAACAAAAATTAATTGTTTAAATAATTACATCATGTTTTTAGAAAAATGTTCTACTCTATTTAATGACTATATATTGCATTTCAATTAGAAAATACAATTATTTTTAACATTTTTTGTGAATAAATAATTCACTTCAATTTATTTAAATAATTGCTTCAATAATTTAAATTTGTTTAAACAATTTCAAATTATTTGAGTAGTCAAGGTAAATATTCAAATTGTGCATTAGTAATAAATTCTGGAACATGAGTTTAATTTTGTGAAAATTTAAAATTTGCTCAGATCAATTAAATGAAATTTTTAAGTACTAAAGTACTAAGTACTTTTGAAGTATTAAATTGAATTTTGAAGAATTTTTAACCAAGAAGATTAATTTTCTATCGAAAAGAGATAAATGTTTAACAAAGTAAATAAATTTTCAAAAAATGTGTTAAATTTCCATCTAAAAAATATTGCCATAAAATGATAAATGTTTCCTCACAAATAAAATATTTACTTTTGTAGTTAAAAAGAAACTTTCTACCAAAAAAACAATTCATTTTTATCGTAATCGTGAAATTTTTTCAGAACTAAGTTTACTGTTGAAACAAAAAAGATACATTTTCATTTAAAAATATAATCACTAATATTTTATCGAAATAAGAAAAAAAAAATAAGAAAAAAACAGTTGGACTTTCCAATAAAAAAAAATTCAAAAAATAAAAGTAGAATTCTGAACCGAAAAGGGGGCTTTATAAGAAAACGGTGTACTTCTTAAGCAAGAGGGATGCTTCATGAAAAAATTCGTTTTTGCCAAAGAAAGTTAGTTTTCAACAAAATGGTTGAACTTTTAACTATAAAAAATACATTCGCATCATTTTTGAATTTTGTAAAAGGTAGATTAGAAATTTATTATTCAGTAAAAAAATGCATTTCAAACAAAAGAAATTAATTTTTAGCAAAAAAGATTAAGTTTCAAAATCATACTAGAATACATTTTTAAAAATATTTTGTAATCTTTTGCTTTACTTTTATGAAATTTCAATTCTACAAAATATTTTACATTCAATCTCAAAAATAATTACACCTTTTTTTAAAAAAATGAAACGTTGACCGTTAGAGTTTAATGGAACAAAAAGTAATTTTTGAAAGCCGTTTTTAAATTTTTCAAGCGAATAATTAGTAAAAAAGAGGGCTATTTAAAAAAAGTGTATTAATTTTATGTCAAAAACAAAATTTTATTGACGAAATGCATACATTTTTAAAGCAATTTTTTTAATTAAAAAAATATAAATCTAAAATATAAGTTAAATTGTATAATATAATCAAGAAATTAATATTTAACTAACTGTTGATTTTCCTACAAATTAAATTAATGTTTTACCAAATAAGATTAAATTTTTTTCAAAGAAATTAACTTCTAACAAAAAGCATGAAAGTATTAGATTTGTCAAAACGTTTACACACAGTTTTAAAACGAATTGAAAATACTATGCAAAAATATACTTTTCTCATTTGACGCTAAATAACGATAGATACCTAAAATAAGTTTGATAGATAGATTTCCAATTCAAAAATACATAAAAATGAATAATTCATCAATTTCAATTTTAATATAAATGGCAGATACGTTAAAAAGTTTAGAAGGTGCATTTTATTGTTTTAAAAGATCTATCTCTTTTTGAAAAAGTTTGCTAAATCATTGGAATTTTCTGTGAAAATTTAAAAAAATCTGCAACCGAAAATAATTTTGAGAATTAAAAACAGAACTCTGTTGAAATGTAGCACATTACGACTCTGAATGTATATACATAACTTGGAGGCCACAGACAGGCTACATTGAGTTTAGAGTTTAAAAATATGATCGCATTATGTCAATAACTTCAAGAATGCCACACTATCTATAAGATTCATTAAACTTTTTGATTTTTCACGTTTTTATTTTTTACACCCTTATTATAATTAGTATATAAAGTCCCAAGTAAATTTATTTATAAATAACTTTATTTGAAGAGACCTCGAAGTATCTTCTGAATGATGAAAAAATATATAAAATTAAAATAACCTTATTCAGGCACTCAAGTTTATATTTGTTCAAGCTGATGCTTATTCAAGGTAATATTTTCAAATTGGAGTCAGAACACATCTCGTTTACAATTGCACAATATGACATCTTTTTTGTTATACTGGAGTTAGAAATCTTTAATTTTAGCATCGTTCTATTAAGCTTTTTCAAAAAAAAAATTGTGTTTGAAAATTGATTGTAAATAATTATAAAATAAATTTAAGAAAATTTATGTTATGAAAAAATATCTCATGATTTTAAAAGGAAAAAAAAACAATTCTAAAGGTAAATATTTGTAGCACCTTTATGCCTAACGAAAATATTTTTACAATATTTTCCTTTGATTCTGGCCTAGCGTCAAAGATATATAACAAAAAATTAAGTAACAAAATCGCGCAATCAGGCTTAATAATAATTATGTTCCTTATTTTTTCTAAAATTATATAAAACGGCAAAATTTCCAAATTTTGCTTAAAATCTTTTATACCCTTTTTAAAATTTGTACAAAATAATTTTAACAATTTTTGATCTTTTTTCAATTTTTTTTCAGAATTCATTCTATTCCATTTTTTGTTGCAAATTTACCTTTTTTAATTGCAATTCTAGATATATGTTTGAAAATTTAACTGTTACGTTGTAAATTCGATTGTTTTTTTCCAAAATATTTTGCAGTTAAAAATTCATTTCTTCCATCAAAAATTACTACTACTACTATAGAAAATTATTATTCTCGTTTGAAAATAGATTTTTTGGTTTATCATTTAACTCTTTTGTCAAGACCCCTATTTTTTGTTTAAAAAAATTTTCTTATGCTGAAAATTTAACTGTATCATTTTTTGTTGAATTTTTTTTATTTAAAAATTTAAAAATTTTGTACAAAATTTGTTGTTGTTTTTTTGTTGCTGTAAAATTTACCTTTCTCAGTCAAAGGTTAATTTATTTTGTTATAAAATTAAACGAACCAATTTTCGTTAAAAATTGATCTATTTCGTTAAAAAACATTGTTCTTGTTTTAAAATTTTGAATTTCTGTTTTCGGTAGAAAATTAAATTATTTCTTTGCAAATTTTATTTTTTGCTTGAAAATTTAAATATTTTGTTGAACGGTTGATGTTTTGGGGTTGATAATTATTTTTCAAATGAAAATGCGACTATGCAATTTTTCGTTGAAACATTATCTTTTTAGTAGAAAATTTAAGTTTATGCTGAAAATTCATATATTTTGTTGCAATTTCTACTTTTTTTGGAAGAATATTATTCTTTTTATTTGTAAATTTGTTTTAAAACTTTTACTATTTTGTTTTACATTCAATTGTTTTTTTTTATTTAAAATTAATTTTTTTGAATGAAAATTTAACGGTTTTATTTTTGGTTAAAATTAATCTTTTTCACATGCTGACATTTTTTTCTTGTAAAATTATCCTTTTATTTATAAATTTTTAAAGTTTAAAATTAATTTCTTTGGTTGAAATTTTACATTTCTGGGGTCAAAATTAATTTTCTCAGCTGCAAACTTCAGTCTAAACTAAAATTTTTAGTTGAAGAATCTATTTTTTAAAGAAATTTTTTAGTTTGAAAATTTTATTTTTCATTTTTCATTTTTAGTAAAGTTGACTTTGAAATGAGACTGAAGATTGTCCTCAAGGTAAAATTAAAAATCACCAATAAATTCATCATTAAAAGTTACTTTAAGAATGACCTTTTGTCAAAACGAAAAATATTTTTCAGAGAAAATATGCAGGTGGTCCGGAACTTTTTGGATATCCTGTATATATTGTTGCGCAATTCTCGCCCTAAACAATTATTTTTACAATTTTTAAATTTTTACAGAAGTTTCTAATTGATTTGCCGATTTTAGGAAATTCAAAAATCGACACAAGCATAAGAAACATTTAGGTCCAGGTCATTATTGAAGTAACTTTTCCTGGATTAAATGGTGACCTTCACTATGGCCTTAAGGGTCATTCTAAGGACAATCACTACGTCCACGTGGTTGTTTCTGGGAGACGCTGAAAGTAAATGTAATTTTTATCAGACAGGACTTAAAAGATCAGAATCAAGGTCGCTATTGAATGTGGCTTGTTAAAAGAAACGACTGAAATTCCCCTTTCTAACGATTTCCAATGTCAAAAAGTGGCTTTCCATTTTTTGAAGAGTTGAACTTCAAATTACCTTCTAGATCTTTGTCAAGGTCAAATTATACATCCCCAATGCATTGTTCATTAAAAGTTACTTTAGGAATGACTTTGACCAAAACGAAAAATATTTTTTAGAGCAAATACACACTTGTTCCGGAACTTTTTGTACCCCCTGTTTGCAGTTTTAAAAAATGGCTAGTAGAATTAAACGCGAAAGTCCTTCATCGTTCAATAAAGACAGGAAGGGAATGTTTAAAATTCAGCAAATTCGAAAATTTATACCCAAATAATGAAAATTTTTGTTTTGAAATTTCAAAACTTATTTGATTGGAATGAGTTTGGTTATGTATTTTGACGCGATTGTCACGAATGTAATAGTGAAAATTAGCTTAAAACTAATTTTAATGTAAATGCACATGCAAAATCTACAAACCTCATGCTTTTTTAAATTTAGTTCTAAAAATAATTAAATTGCGAAAAATATTTTAGATTAAAGTTTTAGACTCAAAGTTGAAGGTGGAAAATCAAGAATATTTGATATTTCCCAAATGTATTACTGTTACCCAATTCAGAGCCTAAATCACAGAAGTGCCTTTTTCCCCTGAATTAAAGTTAAAAAGAGAAATCTACGTGACCTGCATTATTTTTTCGACTAGTAACAAGGGTGGCTTCCCCCCTCTTCGCGCTAAACTTTGAAAAGTGTCACCTACGTGGTCTAAGTTATTTCTATAGTCAGTCAATTTTTTTAATTATAGCAAATGTAATGCAAATTAAGGGAAGAATTATTAGGGTACCACCAATCCCTAAATTAGGGTTGAAGTACAAGGTAGTTGGCGAAAAGTCAGAAAATTCCCTTAAAAAATTGTAAAGGGATTTCGTGGGTAAAAAGAACGATTCCAATAACCATATTTTTAAATCCTCAACTGTATGAATGGATCCTCGTTCCCCCTCTAGGGAATTTGCGAAGAAGACATTTTGGAGACTTCATATTTTTTCGTGACTTAACTTTAACAGTTGAATATATGCACTAATTTATTATAAACAAATAAATAAATAAACATTATGAAACGTTTTATGAACTTTTGATAAACATTTATAAAACAGGCTGCGGGCATGTTCAACGTCTTTATATTGTTACTAGAATGTCTCTCCTAAGATTTTAGCTAAATAAAAAAATGTATTTATTAAAAAAAAAGTTGTGTCGCTGAAATGATATCTAACTCCCACGTAAAACCTTTACAATTATTTTTTGCGATATTTCGCGTCTTTAGATTCTCGCTTTTCCTTGACACCCTCAGAAAGGAAAATAACAGCCAGAAACCATCCATACAGTTAAAGATTTTCAAAAAATGGTTACTTGAATCGTTTTCACCATCCAAGAAAACCCTTTACAATGATTTTTTCAGGGAATTATCTTCTTTCTCCCCTACCATGAACCTTACAGCCCTTACCTTCAACATTGGAAAGTTTAACCTAAGTGACCCAAATTATTTCTCATCAGTCAGGAAGGTGCCTTTGCATCGCCAAAAAGAAGTTGGAAAGGATGATCCATGTGAACTATATTGAATCCTCGCCCATGCACAGGAGTGGATTCCTGCCCATGATGAGACACAAGAAAGGGAAAATTACGCGACCTACATTATTTCTATGATCAGTGACAAGGGTGTCTTTGTGACCCTGCTTATAAGAGACGAAGTGCAATATACGTGGCCTGCATTATTTATTTGACCAGTAAGAAGGGTGCCTTAAAGCCCTTACCGTAAATATTGAAAAGTTTAACCTAATTGACCTAATTTATTTCTATCATCAGTCAGGTAGGTGCCTTTGCGTCGCTGATAAGAAGTTGGAAAGGGCAATCCATGTGAACTATAATTAATCTTCGTCCAGACACAGGAGTGGATTCCTGCCCATGATGAGACACTAGAAAGGGAAACTTACGCGACCTACATTATTCCTATGATTAGTCACGACAGTGGTTCTGTGTCCTTGATTTAAATTAAGAAAGGGGAATATACGTGGTCTGCATTATTGCTGTGACCAGTTATAAGGGGGCCTTATACCCCTCCCCTCTGAAATTTTGGAAAGTGTAACCTACTTAGCCCAAGTTATTTTCATTATCAGTCACAGGAGTAGCTTTTCGCTTCCGATTAGAAGTTGGAAAGGGGAATCTATGGGACCTACATTATTTATATACACAGTGGCAGGTTATGTCTTAGAGACCTACATTCATAAAACTGGTGAGTGAAGAACTTCCCCAGCCAGTGAAAATTTAAAGAACAGTTAGGTATTTGAAACAAAAATTTTGCAAAAGGTCTGTGAATGTTAATTGTAATGGGAAATGAAAAATTGCTTTAGAAAAAATAAGAGAATTTTGAAAATGAACACTTGTGGTAACCTTGATACTCGGAATCCTAAGAAACGAGTTTTAAAGATACCGCAGAAATTTAGGCATCGCAAGAGTAGAAGCCTCTTCTAAGCTCGTATTTTTGTAGTAGTCGATTCCCAAAGTTCTTGTATCTTTGAAGTTCGACAGTATAATATTCTTGTTAGTAAATTAAGGGCATTCTATTTATATTTATTTGTTGCGCTTCCTTTCTACTTGAGGTTATCTATTTAGTTATAAATTTTATGAAAAGTCACACCAAAATCTGTTTTGGATTTAAGGGTTTTTTTAATGCTTCTTTTCCATTTAAAAATTATTATTCTTCAGTAGAGATTTCATATACGTTGGATGAAAATACAGTTGACCGATTGAAAATTAATCTTATTTGCTTCAGGATTCAACTGTCTCATTTGAAAATTTTGTTTAACAATTGTTATTAGACCATTTTTGTTTAAAGATTCCTATTTTTAGTTGTTAAATCACCTCTTTGGTTGAAAAGTTGATTATTTTCTTAAAAAATGTTCTTTTTTATTTGAAGATTTAACTACGTAATTCAAATTTGAAACACCTTTTGAATTTTTATTTTAATGTTTGCCAGCCAAAAAAAATCTCAAAGGTAAATGTAGTATTAGAAACAAAGGTGCAAGGGATTATGAAAACTTTCTATTATTATTTAGCAGTTGCTGATTGAATAAATACTAATTTTGTAAAAACAAGTGCACTTTTTAAGGCTATTAAAATTAATTTTGAAAAAAAAATTTTAATGAAAAACACGAGAAATCGAAAAGAAAAAAAGAACCAGATTGCTCAGCAGATTAAACTTCGTTCAAATTCAAAACAATAACATTTCAATTTCTTGAAACATAAAAATAGACTAAACACTTAAATTGAATTTCTTATGTGCATATCAGACAAATAAAAACAGAATTCACCTTACTTTTTTTTTATTTCCTATTACTAAAAGCGTGAAAGGTTATGAATTTGAGAATAATAATTTTTTAATATCAAGAGTATACAACACTTTTAAAATTAGTAAGGAACAATATTTTTAATTTTGTGCAGTTTTCTGTTTTTTTTTTTGTAAAGAAATTTAAATAGTGAATTTAAAAAAGTATTTCCTTTCTCAGCTTGAACCCTCCACTAAGGTATATTTAAAATCAACTCGAAAAACAATTTAAGCATAACGAATATTAAATTTTTACCTTCGTTTCATGAAAAAATGTCTCTTAAATTTTTATGTGTTAAAATAGCTGAATAGTATTAAATAACTGCAGAATATTTATAATAATTACCATTCATATTTATTATAAATAATTTTAATTTACAATGAAAATATTTATCTTTTTTTGTGGAAAAACTTCGCAATGTCTAATATGTATAGAATTGGCTTCTCATGCATATTTTGTTAAAAATTGCATCGACAATTAAGAAATTTAGTTTCAAATTATTGTATTTTATTACAAATTATTATATGTTCTTCTTTATTCATAATGTGTACCCTAAGGGTGTACATGACTTCCATTCCTTACCACTTACATAATAAACAGAAAAAAAATTCTACCTTAATATTTACAAATATTTACAACTATTTACATAATGTCTTATATCTATCTAGTTTCTTAACATATATCG
>JAAAKG020012493.1:0-20898 GCA_010014905.2 Druon quercuslanigerum | reverse complement strand
TTTTTAATATTTACATTTATTCTAATTCACAATTATCCCCATATTAAATAATAAAAAAATAATAAACAGTTTTTATTATTTCTTAACATTTTTATCAACTAGAATATTAATAAAAATTGTAGATATATTGTTACGAGAGTAAACTATTTTTTCAAACGAATTAAGCAGCTAAATTATAAATAAATTATTTATATGAAACACACTCAAAAATAATAAAAGTGAATAATAATGGAATTTTGAAAATAAATTGAATACAAAACAGTTGCTAGGTGTAATGAAAATTATATTTTCAATTTCTAATAAGTAGTGTATTATTTTCCTTTACCAAAAAATTTTCTTTACACAAACAACTCGCTCATTATTTAATTTTTCGATGATCAAAATTACAAAATAAAGCTACAATCAAGCACCACCTCTGTGCGTGGCCTATTCGGCTCTGCCTCAACGAAGGAGGGGAGCATCAGACCGGCCGAGAACCGTGATCGTCGACTAAAACTCAACTCAGATACGATTAAACGTTTTTAATCGTATCTCGGGAACCGATAAAGATTTTTTTTTAGGTTTCTTTGAGTTAAATTAAAGATAAAATTGTAGACTCTGTGTCGTATAATTTTCAGATTTTTGCAACAATTTTCCTATGTCATGCTAAAAGTTGAAGCCCAGGTACAAAATTGTAGAAAATCTCGAATTTTTTTTAACCTATCACGTGCTGTATTCTCTTTAGCAGATCAAAAAAAATCTGCTTGACATTACTAGACGTGGATTTTCATAGGCCTTTCAACTGTTTTTCTAAAAATGCCCTGTCATCTTTTTTCGTTGAGTTATCGTGGTTCAAAGCCAGCAGTGATTTTTAATAGTGCTTGCGTCATTCGATCTCATAATTTCCGACGGTAGTGTATAACCAAAAAAATCAATTTTCAATTTAAAATATCAACTTTTAACAAAAAATGACATAATTACATTTTTAGGTAAAAATTAGGCAAAAAAAAGTAATTTCCCTGAAAATAGTTAAATTTTCAAATAAATAGTTTAATTTTAAAGCAAATAGTTTAATTTTTTTACCATATTTTAAAATTCTGAAGCCAAAAAAACAAGCAAAAATTAGTTTAATTTGCAAAGCAAAAATATGAATTTTCATCAAAAATGTTCATTTTTATTTCGAAACAGTTGAATTTTCGACTAGGACAGATAAAGTTCTCACAAAATAGTTCAATTTCAATAAAATAATATTTTTTTCCAAATAGTAGAGCTTTCAATCAAAATAGATTATTTCTTAAACAAATGTATGATAGTAGACTTCAAAAACAAAAAGAAATAACTTTCAACCAAATATAGTTGGACTTTCTTATTTGGTTCCATTCATTTAGAGTCTTAAAAGCAGGGGAAAAAAGCGAAAGAGGGAAAAGAGGGAGAAGTCTGTATTATACTATAATTTTTGTTAAATAGATTTGATAATGTTTAGTTTGTTAAAAATGTTGCAGAGCAGTATCGATTTAACCCACACCCTTCCATATCACAGACTGCACCCCTCCCCCCCATAAAGCTGTTCCGTAATTGATGGATGACCCTTTATGAGCAATTGTTTGCACTGCTGGACTTGATTATCTTCACACTGGAATGATTATTAATTATATGTCATTATTATTATAATTTTCCATCACATAATTTATCCGACCAAATTATTTACAACTAAAATCTATTAACCTATTTTTTCAAAGAAATCCATAGAAAGTCTGTAGAAGATTTTACGAGAATAAAAAATATTCTCTAATTAAAAAGCATATTATATTTGAGGTACCAATGATCATGGAAAGTTGAGTTTGATATTAAAAGTCGTAAATTAAGTTAATTGGTTTGTGACACAATGAGTAATGGTAGTTTTATATTTGATTTACGAACAATTAATATCCTACTAATGCTTATACTGCATACTTGACACTCATAACCAATTTATGATCTTTTAAAATCAGATTTCCATGAGTTTATTTCCAGTCAAATTGATTTGCAACCTACTTCTGGGTATGTACGTAAATTCAATAAGGATAGACATTTATGAATTCTATGGTAGACTTAAAAACAGTCAAATTTCCTTAAAAATAATTGGATAGAATAATTCTTACTTTTAAATAATTTGCTTGAAATAGTGGAGTTGAATAGTGAAAATAATTAAATAAAATATTAGGTTAGGGGTAATTTTAAAATTATTTCTCACTGCTAGAAGGAGGCGTTAACGCAAAATGTGGCATCACACATAGCAAATATGAATCTGGCTACCTATTTTTTGATAAGCATGAAAAAATGAAAATTAGAGATTTTAGATGTAAATTATCTCAATAAACACTTCATACTATTTCCCCTTTCCCCCTTTTCAAATGATTTTCCTTTTCCCCCTATTTTGAAGAAACTTCCCCTGACCGAATCCATTTTAAATCAGGCAGATTCTACACTCGAAGTTGCAGAATCTTTTAGGGTAAAAATATGCTTTTTAGAGGAAACCGGGTGATGAGTATTTTTGCGATATGAAAAAAAATCTTTACGAAGTCATGCGTATTTGAATTTTGTGCTTTGTTTTTCAAAACAATCCCAATTTTTTCTTTAAACTTAAAATCGTTTAATTTTCCAATTTTTTGTTAAATTTGCACTATCATAAGGAAAAGACTTTGTGAATGAAATGCGGGATAAAAAGTTTTTTGACCAGGAGAATTTCTTTCTATAAACTTGATTTTACCAATTTTTCTTTCAAACAACAACAGATACGAAAAATGGTAAGAAAATAATTTGGACAGTTAAAAAGTTTTTACGAAAAAATCTTTTACTTATTTATGATATCTTGAACCATTTTTCAGGAATATGAAAAATTTAATATTTTGTTCAGAAAACTGCAGTTGCAGTAGAGCAGCCAATTCTTTTACCTGTACAAATCTGTTATTAACTATATTACAATATAAATTAATTTTCTGTGCATAGGTTCAAAATCATGACACACCTATCGTTTGAGATTCAAATTTATTCTTTGACTTTTAACAATTACTGTGATTCTAAATTTGCATAGATACATTAAACCATTACAGAATTATAGTTTTAAAAAGTTTTAAAAATAAGTCCAAGGACTAGAAACATGGAAAATTTCTACAAAAGGGGTCGAAGCCCACCTTTTTGGTTTAAAAAAATATATTTTTTAGAAACTTTGGTTCATATAAAAAAGATGCTCCATAAGTTTTATACGGGAAACCCCATTTTTATGGCAAGGAGCATTTTTTTCCTTATGAAACTTGAATTTTTTATTATCTTTTGAAATGGCACAAGATACCATAAGTGAGTTAAAAAACTTTTTGTAGAACTTTTTTAACAGTGCAAACTTTTTTCTTAACATTTTTTCTGCTTGTGGCCATAAAAGTTATTTAGCGCGCATAAAACTCACAAGACATTTTCCTTATGATAGAGAAAATTTAACAAAATATGGAAAAAATATACGTTTTTTTATATAAGAAAATCGACTTTTAATATTATTAGAAAAACCGCTGGAGATAAATTCTATCAGAATCTGGAAAAAATTTAAATATCTCAAATAGGTTAAAAGTTGTAAAAGTTAAAAGAACATTTTTTTGAACAAAGAAAAAATTCAAATTCGTAAAAATTTGTTAAAAAATAATAAGTCTCAAAAATACATATCGCCTAATTTCCTCTTAAAACCTACATATTTCGTCCCCGAGAGCTGCAGCGACTTTAAGTGTTTTGTATATAAGCGGAAATACTAAAAAAGCTCTTTTTTTAGTATATTCGCTTATATGCGAACTGAATTACTAAAACTCAATAAGAAAATCTAACTATTTTTTGTTAAAATATAATTCTTTTTGTATTAAAGTTCTAATATTACATTTTTTGCTTAGAATTAATCTCTTTTTTGGTTGAACATTCTACTATTTAGTTAAAAATTCAAAAATATCGTTAAAATTTCATTTTTTAATTAAAAATTAAATTTTCCTAACAGAAGAATCCCTTGTTTCTGAAAATTGATGCTGAAAATGGATCGTTATTAGTTGAAAATTCAACTATTAAATTGTTCATTGAAAATCCATCTTTTTTTAAAATATGGAACTAATTAGCTGCAATATAAACTAATTTATGTATGAAAATGTATGCATTTTGTTGTAAATTCATTTTATTATTTCATAAAATTTCTCAATATTTTGATGCAAATTTTTTTCAGGTTCAAAATCGATTTTATGAACTGCAAATTTACCTATTCCCTTTTTGGTTGAAAATTCATCGCTCTTAAGTATTTAGGTATCTTTATCTTAGGATTTCGCAGCCCTGAGCAGAAACCATTATGTTTTCAGCCGAGTGTCCGTCTGTCCGTGCGTTGTACTTTTTTCCCTATTTAAATATTGTGTTAAAAATTAGTATTTTTTTGGTTCTATTAATATGTTTTCTTTCAAAGGTCAAATTTTTTTCAGTTAAAATATTAACCGATACATCTTTTTTTGATACTTTGTATTCTTTTCATTAAATTTTACTTTATTTATTTTTATTTATTTATATTTATTTCCCATAATATTTTTTTTGTTAAAAGTTGAATTTCATTGTGAAAAATGTATTTTTTGTAGTTAAAGATTTATAATTTTTCTTTAAAATTAAAGTATATTGTTAAAATTTTAATTACTTTATTACAAAATCAACTATTTTTTAAAAAGTCATCTTTTTTGGTTCAAGTTGAACTGCTTTGCTAAAAATTCAATTATTTTGTAGAGAATTCGTATTTGGTATTTTTTGGTTAAAAGTGCAACTGTTTGGATAAAAATTTATCTGATTTAGCAGAAAAGTCAACTTTTTTTATTGAACTTTTTTTTTATTTTAAATAAAAATATTTTTGGGTTGAAATATCGGCTATTATATTTAATCTATTTTTAAAAATTCTACGTCTTTGTTTAAATTTGATGGGTTTTCATTTAAAATTGAAATTTTGTTTCGGAATGTTTAACTGTTTTGCTGAAAATTCAACTATTCTTAATTAAAGCTTAATTTATTTTGCTTAAGAAGACAAGCAACTGGTTGAAAATGCGACTATTTGTTTAAAAAATAAAATATTCCATTGAAATTCACCTCTTGTGCTTTTATATTCAAATATTTTGTTTTCAATTCCATTATCAGGCTTATAACTAAATTTTTTTGGAAACGCAACTATTTGGTTGCAAATGCAAAAAAAAACAAACCTATATGGTTAAAAATTTAACAAGTTAGTAAGAAGTTTTTTTCTTATAAAATTCAAATATTTTGATGAAAACTTGTATTTTTATGTAGCAAAGTTCTTAGTTGAAAATTCATTTTCCTTGAATGAATTTTCCTTGATTGAAAATGAAACTGTTTTCTAAAACATTGGACTTTTAGATTGAAAATTAATTTTTTTTGCAGTCATATCAATTTTTTGGGATAAAAATTCATCAATTTGGTTATAAAGTCATTTTTTTGATTTAAGTTAAACTGTTTTGCTAAACGTTCAATTATTTTGTAGAGAATTCGTATTTGGTGTTTTTTTGGTTAAAAGTTGCAACTGTTCGGATAAAAATTTATATGATTTAGTTGAGAATTTAACTTTTTTTTAACTGTTTTTTTATTTAAAATAAAAATATTTTTAGGTTGAAATATCGGATATTATATTTAATATATTTTTTTAAATTCTACCTTTTTGTTTTAATTAAACGGTTTTTCATTTAAAATTAAAATTTTTTTTTTGGTTGAAAGTTTAACTATCTTGCTGAAAATGCAACTATTATTAATTGAAGCTTAATTTATTTTGCTTAGGAAGTCAAGCAACTGGTTGAAAATGCGATTATTTTTGTTTTTTCTTATAAAATTCAAATATTTTGATGAAAATTGGTATTTTTCGGTAGAAAATTCATTTTTTCTGTTAGAAAAGTTCTTAGTTGAAAATTCATCTTTCTTGCTTGAAAATGAAATTGTTTTCTAACAAATTTGACTTTTTAGATTGGAAATTCATCTGTTTTGACTTAAAATCATAAACCAGTTGTGCCAAAAATTAGTTTGATGAAAAAATAATTTATGTGATTTTTAGAATTCAAATTATATTATTAGTCATGTGTTATGACCGAAAAAGATTACTTTTTCTAAAAATGTTAAGACTTTAAGACTTTAGGACTTCAATATGGTCAGAGGCGATAGTAAGAAAAAATGCAATTGCATGAAACGCTGTGAAAATAAAAGTTATTCGTAATTTGTGAAATATACTGCTTTCAAAACAATTTTTAAAATTATATCACTAGTAGTATTATTTAGATTCTTAAAATCATGGGAAAACTATTTTTTTTACGACAACTACCTTAAGCGTCTTGCATTGTATTCAACACTTATACTTTAATTTTGTTTAAAATAATTAATTTACCTATTTTCGTAAAAAATCGCCTTATTTCCCTTATTTTAAGATCAAGATGGAATTCTAAAGTCTGTTCAAATATTATTTTATTCTGTTTATATGTTTTAATTCAGAGGTTAGTGATATGAAATCGAAAAAAAGGTTGAAAAAAACTTTTTCGAATAGTGTGACGTAGTTTTTAAATGGCCCCTTATTAATTAAACGATTCCTTTTTTGGGAAAGGATCAAATATATCTATAGCAGTTTCGTTACAGTTCTAATTTCTTGCTCCTTTTATTTTCTTCGAAAAGCAGCTCTCGAGAGTACCCCGAAACTTAATGGACTTCCACTAAGGTCCAGTGAGATGGTTTTTATCGAACCCCCTCGACAGGCTAGAAGATCGTTCCCATTGATCAGATTATCTTGAAAATTCAGCCGACTGCTTCGGCGATTCGTGAAGAATTTCAATGACTCTTCGTTATATTTCCAAGATCTCTTATCTCTGGAGAACTGTCTTACCGTATTGACTTTGGCGTCTGAAGGTAACACTCAACTTGTATAATATCATCTTGTTATATTTTCGCTCTGCCGAGTTAGTAAGTCTGAAGCCGAAGGACCTATTTCATGGAGAATTTAGAACTTTAGGTCTGTGGACAATCTTGTTATCAGATGTCAATTGTAATTCGTTTTGAGTGTTAAAAAAACTAATGAAATCCGCTTTATATTTTACTTGCCGATTAAAAAAAAATTATTTTTTTACTAATTAAAAAGATTAGTTTTATTTATCTTAACAGACTTTATAGCCCAAAATTAATTTTAAGTGAAACAAAATCAAATATTTAATAATAATTTAATTTGTATTAAAACATAATATTTGAATTTTCAAACAAAAAAACGCATTTTTAACCAAATAGTTTAATTTCCACACTACACAGATTAATTTTTAACCAGTTGGTTGAATTTTCAAACAAAAAAGAATGAACATCAACCTCAAACTGTTGGGTTTTGACTTAAGAGATCTTTTCAACTTAACTGGCTTTACCTTTAAGCCAGAAAGAAGAATTTTTTTGAAACTGTTAAATTTTCAACCCAAACTGTCTATGTTAACTAAAATGAATATTCGATCCGAAGAAGGTAAATTTATAACTCAAAAAAATAATGTTCAAAAAAGCCATTTCATTTATGAACGTAAAAGATGATTTTATTACAAAATAGTTGAATTTTTAAGAAAATAATGAAATGTTCAATAAAATAGTTGAAGTTTTAACCAAATACTTCAATTGTTAAGCCAAAGAGACGAATTGTTTTAGAACAAAGTTGAATTTTCTTTTAAAAAAGCTGAATACTAAACAACTTATTTCGATTTTCGAAAAAAAATGTTTTCAGTCAAGACGTTGAATTTTAAACAAAACAATTGATTTTTCAGTAAAACAGTTTAATTTTCAACTAAAATAATGAATCCTCAAAAGAAAAATAAATTTTTAGCAAAGAAGTTTAACTTTAAACCGAGTATTTAAATTTTTAATATAAAAGATTAATTCTCGACGAAAAATATGATACATAGTTTTCATTTTCACTGGAAAGGTTATTATTTTTATTAGAAAATAGTTCAAACTAACTGCAAATATGCATTTTGCAGTAAAAAATAAATTTTTAACTAAATACTTGAAGTTTCGAAGAGAATAATATAATTTTCACGTTAATGAGGAATTGAATCGAATTGATCAAATAAAAAATGATCCTAAAATTATGAAATGATTGTTTTATATATTACAATTGAACCCGTTAACTTGTTTAATTTACTTCATTCAAAATTATCCTCAAATTATAATTTTTTAGAGTTATTTGGTAATTTGATCGCTCGTTTTTTAACTGTTTAAAATTTTATTATTATCTTTAATGTAGAAAGCTTTAAAGTTCATTTTGAAATAATATTAGCTCATTTCACTTACTTAGTAAAAGCATAATTGTATAGAATTGTTTTCAAACATTTAATCATAATTTTGCTCGCGAATGAGTTATTAAATTACCTAACAGTGGAGTGCAGATTAACCCTGAAGGAAATTTTCTGCTGATTAAATCTAATATGTTCTACCCTTACTGAAATCAAATTTTGAAAATATTATGATGAAGTTAATGTGGTGACTAATTTAATTCAATTATGAGCTTGCAATTGAATTTGATAATTTATGACTTTATTTCCAATAATAGGCACACGATTTTCTCGGACCCCATATTTTCTTCTAAAGTATATAGTATGTATTAATTGAATAAATTATTCTTCTTATTCTTATTACATTGTTAAGCCGTTTCCCTTTCGGTGTAGCAGCGACTCACTCGGCAGGGAAGGGGGCAGTGTGTGGAAGGGGTTATAACATTTTTAGATTGATCTAGAATTCTCGTGTTATTTATCCCACCCATGTTGCTGATCAATCTCTCTAGCAGTCACCCCAAGTGAAAATCCTCACAAAGTCGTCCTGTGAGGTTCCCCACTTGGGTTCATTAGTATCCAAGCTCTTTAATTAAAATAATGTAAATACATTTGATAACTTTATATTAGTGTTGTATAGCGCATGTTATTTGATACCTATGTGCAGATCATGACTGTCATAATTCAGACATTCAGTGCAGTTATTGATGCAAATGTGTATTTCCACTACCCTCTGTAATGGATAAGGAGTATTAAGGGCGCACATTGCATCAAGAATATATCAAAACAAGAGGATTAGTAGACTGGATCGATATTACATCATTCGTGCGAAGCCTTCCTTATGATTATGATGCATTCGGGTATACGTAATGGAAGTTCGAATTTACAGATTATTCCATAATAGTATGTATAGGATACTCATACCAAAATAAAATACAAATAACGTAATTAAAGAGAGGTGAGGGGCTAGTCATACAGTATATTTTCCAGAAAAGTACGCAAAATTAAATTTATATAAAATTTCGAATGGCTGGCGAAGTTCGTATTATACTACTGATTTTAACTGGCCTTCGATAAAAAGCTTGATTAAAACATATTTTGGCTATCGAAAGAGTTTCAAAAAATTATTTATCGTTTAAGTATCAAATAAAAATACATCTTTAATATTATATAACTATGAAATATAATTAATAATAATCATAAATTATAACCCAGCAGGAATAACAAGCAGAGAAAGAAATAAGTAAGTTAATTTTGACTTTTGAACATCTTGTTATAATAGGTCTACCTTGAGTGTTTTATTTTTAGTAGTTCACTTTTGAAGAGTTACAAGTGGAAACTCTTCAATTCGAAAGATGTGATGTGACACGCTCGGAAAAAGGGACCTAAGTGGCAAAAGTAAGATTTTACAGAAGAAGAGAAAGAAACGAGAGCAGAGTCAGGTAGAAATGCAGAAATATAAATAAATTTTTTTTAATTTGTACGATTTTTTAAATCAAAACTGAAGTTTTTGATTCCTAATCACCCAAGTTGAAGAAACTTCTGTTATACATAATCAAAAATACACAATTTTTCCTAATAAAAATTAAAACTCGCATAATTTTTCATGTTAAATTTTTAATTTTAAAGATTTATTATTACAAGTTTTGCAATTTTAAAGAGTTACAACTGAAAACTTTTTAATTAAAAATATGTACAAATAAAAATTTATAAGTTTCGAAAATCAAAAGTTGATTTCCTAATTCGAAATCTTGGAAATGAAAAGAAATTTCGAACATAAAGCATAAAAAATCACAAAATTCTTAATTGTAAAACTTTCAACTTACAGTATTTTTAATAATAGATTTTAAAATTTAAAAACATTTCAATTTTAAAGATTTAAAATTAAAATTTCTGCAAATTTAAAAAGTTATGATTGAGAATTTATTGCTTTTAGAGATGTATAAATACAAATATTCAAATTTTGTCGTTTTTGAAGATCAAAGAACAAGTTTTAATTCTAAATCTTCCAAATGAAAAAATTTTAAAATTTATATCGTTAAAATTACAACATTTCTTATTGCTGGATCTAAAAATGTTATAATTTTAACAATTAAGCTTTTTCATTTTAAAGATTAACAATTCAATGTTCTGCAATTTTAAATGTTTATATTTCAAATGTATTAATTTTGAATGTTTTTTTGCGGAAACTTTAATTTTTAAGATTCCAAATTTTTAGTTCTTTAATCTGAACGACTTGTATTTTAAAATTAAAAGGAGGGATAAAAAAAGGAACATTATGAGAAAATAGCTTCTCTTTGTATGAGTTTTAATTAAATTCATGTTATTTGAAAACAGGAGAAACTGACATTTTAATGAAAACTAAAGAATTCTTATTAAATTAAAACAATATGGAGAAGAAACATAATTTTATAAGATGTCAAACTCTGTATACTAAGGAACTGTCAAACTTCTTGTCAGAAAAATTCAAGAGACAAAAAGCATGATATAAAAGCATAAAAATATAGGATAGAACATGGTTTTATACTGCTGATTAATATTTTTCATTTTTAGACTGTATATTAGTTTGAGCCATATTTTTCTTATAAACCTGTTGTTGAAGGGTTCAAACGAAACTCAGTTTTTAATACTTGTCGGACTAAATATGATTTATATCCATGATTTCTATTTTTCAATTTCGGATTGCATATCACTTTAAACCATATCTTTCTTATAAAATTGCTGTTAAAAGGGTTTTACAAGATTCAGATTTCACTACTTGTCTGACTAAAAACGATTGTTATCACTGATTTCCATTTTGCTTTTTGCTTCTGACTGCATGTGACCACTCAGAGAAATTTTCTCTGGTATTAAATGGTTTTCTTGACACCAATGGAAGTTCCTATGAACTTGATGTTAAGAGGATTTTTATTGTTCTCAAAAAGAATCTTTTTTCAGCAAATATTATCTTTTTGCGACAAAACTTACATAGTCTTGCAGCCAAATAATGCCGTTTGCATAAAACAGATTTCAGGTGGTTCGGAACAAAACAACCAAGAGGACGATGCTTTTGTTTCAATAAAACTTATTTTCTGAGTGCCTTTGAACCATAAAGTAACGGGTCGTATTATGACTCTATGATGGAACACCCTTTCCTGACCATATCCCTGTGTTCCACAGGAAATGTTCCCTGTACGGAACGGGTATCTGTCATGCTGCAAAGCTTGGATCAAGTGTAAAAATGTATTGAATGCAATAAGAAATATTAAATAGTTACGTATTTAACACATTAACATAAACATTAAAACCAAGGGTTTAAAAATTAAATTAAATTGTGTAAATTTATTCTATTCAACAATTGATAATTTTCAAAAAAGAAAGTAAATTCCTCTCAGTTTAAGATTAAAAAGATAAATATGAATAACTAAATATCAGAGTAAATGAAATAATTACATAATCCCCTATTACTTTAAATCTTAGAACTTTTAATTATTTATTATAATTAATAATTATAATTTTATAAAAAATGAAATTAGCATTGTGTATTTCAGTAAGAAAAATTAGTTTTCCACTAAATAAGACAAATAAATTTTTAAACAAAATCATGAATCTTCAAATGGAATAGATGCAAATTAAACCAGAAAGATTAGTTTCTGGTTAAGTAGATTAATCTCCACGAAAAAAGACGACTGTTCAACAAAAAAATTAAATTGTCAATCAAACATTTTTTCAGCAAAGAAGAATAATTTTCTTGCAAAGAGATGAATTTTTAACTGAAATTATGGAATATTTATTTAGAATAGTTACATTTTCAGTTAAAAATAATAATTAAAAAAAAACAATTTATTAAAACAATTTATTAAAACTAAATAAAATATAAAAAATAAAAATATAAAAAATATTTAAATTTAAAAATATGAGTTAAATGAAAAATTAACTTGGTAAATTATAAATTTTTAAATGATAAATTTTTAAGTAATAAATTTTATAACAACGGATTATTTTACACCTAAAAATACGATTTTTCAACAAAATGCATCAATTTTCAACTAAAAAAAGATAAATTCTTAGCCAAAAATTAAATAGTTGAATTTTCAGTTACAAAAATTAATTTTCTATCAAAGATAATAAATTTTTACCTAATATGATGTACAAGTTAAAGCAATGACATTTTCAGTAAAAAAAACTATTTTTAAACAAACAAAAAATATCAAACAATTGATTAATAATACATAAATTCTTCAAAAAATAGTTACACTTTTATAGAAAGTGATAAATTATCAATCACAAATTGGAAAGGTATTTTTTCAGTTTAAAAAACTTAATTTGCAAAAAAATGTACAAGTAAAATTATAAATATTTGAAGTCGAATACTTGAATTTTCAATAAAAATTAAGAATTTTCAAACGAGAAGATTAATTTCTACAAAAAAGATGAATTTTTAATTAAAAAAGCTCATTTTACAACCAAAAATTTAATAGTTAAATTTTCAGTTAATATTTAAGGCCGTACCAAAGAGATGCATTTTAAACTAAAACGATGTAATATGTAAATGGATGAATTACAGTTCCTGTCTACAAAGCTTAATTTTTAATACAAACATTTCAACAAAATAATCGAATTTTCAAATAAAAAAATAATCCTACAACCAAAAATGAAATAGTTAAATTTTTAGTAAAAAAGATTATTGTTGAATTTCTATTGATTCCTCCTTTTTTCTCTTTTTACCGTTTACAAACAACATTGAGTTATGTAACATAGCGTAGGTTATGTTTTTAATTACGAGATTATGTACCGAAATCATTTACTTATCAGATCTTATGTTAATCATATTGTTTATAATATTGCTAAGTAATATTTTTGGGCACATGCACGTGAAAAATATATAATAAAACAGCGCAATGAACGAAAAATGTGCCTATGTTCCAAGAGACGTGCTCCCTGTGAGGAGCTGTCCGTGAACTTGGTACGCATGTCTGAACCGTTCCATAATGGGGGTCATTCAAAAATTTTGTGTACACAACTGGGAACATGGATTTAAATTTAATAAAAAATTAAAATGATTAAATTGCGGACTGAAATGCCATCTATGATGTTCGAATTATTGATATTTCAAACAAACGCATTTAATAATCAGATTGGCTTCTTTGTTTTTGTCCATCAAGGCTCGTCACTTTTCGCTGGTTAGTGATACTGTAGTAGGAAATTTCCACAAATGTGTAGATAAATCCTATGAAATTTTAAAAAATGTTTTCAAGTACCAATAAATGAATTTTTTCCATCCAATTAGGAACAAAAATGTTTGTGAATTCCGATGAAAATTTTATTTAAGCCTGTGGATGATTCTTTTTTTTATCTTACTATTTCTAGCGCTGTTACAACAAGGGGACACAATCAAGACGACGTCTCTTTTTTCCTGACTGCATATTATATTGAGCCATATCTGTCTAATAATCCTGTTGTGGAAGCAGTCTTACCAAAATGTGGTTTTACCAGTTCCTGAAATAAATACGAATTATAGGAGTAATTTCTCTTTTTCAATTTCTAAGTGTATATTGAATTAAGTCATATCTTTCTTAGAACCGTACTTGTCTAACTACACATTATTTGTAGCACTGATCTCTATTTTTAAATTTCAGACTGCCTATCACTTTGAGCCATATATTTGTCATAAACCTGTTCAGGCATGCGTCTAACTAAAATCTGGACTTACTACTTGCTTAACTGAACGCAATTTATACCACTGATTTCTATTTTTCATTTTCTGACTGCATATTACATTGATTCATATCTGCCTTACGAGCCTGCTGTGGAAGGTTTCTAACTAAACTCGAGATTTACTACTTTCTGAATTGAATACGATTTATAGCGCGGGTATCCACAATTCACAGGTCCAGCGTGACCCTGGATCGCCCGGCATTTTTCAAGATTTACCATTTTTTTCGACAGAAAACTGAGCAAAAATGTATGATCCTTTGCCAAAAATTCCTGTTCAAAGGGCTCGGTTCTTTGAGCTGAACCAGGAGGATCTTTTTTCTGGTATAACTACAGGACTTGAAATGAAAAGTGTTTTATTTAAAGTATTTGAACCAAGTAAATGCTGATAATTGTTTAAAAATCCATTTTTTGACATTATTATTAAAATACTAATAATAATATAAATAACTTGTCACAAATAAATTTAAAGAGTACAGAATTTAACAGTTATTTTCAGACTGAGAATCTGTTGATTAAATTATTTATGATCATTAAAAATACAAAGGAATTAAAATTGCATTATTGCTTTGAAATAAAACTAATTTTTAATTCGATGTCACTCAAGGTTAGAAATTTTGAATTGTAAAGTAAACGAATGCTTTAAAGTCAAAGCTTTTAAAATGTAGAATTCTAAATTGCGATTACATTTAAAAATATTTAAATTGATTCGAAAAATTTGTCTCAAATAAAAAAAAATGAATTTCCCTTCATAATCACCGTTCAAACTCTAAAACCATTGAATTATAAGACTTTAAAAATGAATCATTCAAGGAAAAAAATTTAAGAATAAAAAGTAATTCAAATTTTTTTAATTTTAACGTTTTAAAAAAAGCAATCGCAACTGAAGGGAAAAAATTCTTCGCATTGGTATTAGCATATTGTAATAATTATAAACCTATTGAAAAATCTGATGTCGGAAACGACACCGGCAACTGCACCGGAAACGACGTAGGAAATTACATCGGAAACGACGTCGGAATTGACGTCGGAAACGATCCTAAAATCCGATTTTGTTTCCGACTTCGGTTACGTTGTCATTACCGGAGTCAATTACGACGCCGTTTCCGGCATCGTTTCCGATGTCATTTTCTACGTCGTTTCCGGTGCAGTTTCGGATGTAATTTCCGACGTCAGAATTTTCAGTAGGGAATTATTTAAGTTTTTTGTATATCTGGTAAATATAATAATTTATTAAATTATTCAGGTCTATTTCAGAACGTTGTAAACTCTTAATATTTAAAGAAATTTTATTATGGATTTTAACCTTGATCTTTTAAAAATATTATGTAATAGAAACCCAAGGACGTAAGAATTTCTTGCTGCTTTTCAATATTTTACATATTTCTAGGGAATTTAAATTATAAGTATAAAAATAAAAATTGCATTAAATATTTTATTTAGTAACATTAAAGTAACGAAAACTAAAAATTTATTATTTTATTTTATAATTATCTATTTTAGTGTAAAGGTT
Organism: Druon quercuslanigerum; assembly: GCA_010014905.2. Classification (NCBI taxonomy): domain Eukaryota; kingdom Metazoa; phylum Arthropoda; class Insecta; order Hymenoptera; family Cynipidae; genus Druon; species Druon quercuslanigerum. The sequence goes on along the minus strand of JAAAKG020012493.1, from coordinate 5,391 downwards.
CGAATAGAAATGAGGGTCTCGAGTTTAGGGGTTTTCAGCGGCTCGAATCAGCTAATGGATTTTGACAGTTCTTTGTCAGAACAGAGTAAATCCGACCCATTGACCTGGGCATATTAATTTAGGCCATATATTGTTTATAAGACTGATGTAGAAGGTGTCTAACCACACTCTAGATTCACTACCTATTTGACTGAATACGATTTATACCACTGATTTCTATTTTTCAATTTCTGATTGCATATTACATTGAGTCATATCTGCCTTGTAAACCTGCTGTGGACGGGATCTTACCAAACTGGTATGACCAAATATTGTTTGTATTCCTGATGTTATTTTTGTTTGAATTGTTTACTGAATATTATTTTTGGTCATATGCTTTTTTTATAAATTTGCGATTTACGGGATTTTGAACAGTGCTCCCAATCCTGATATCTTTTCGTAATGCGCATGCGTCGTATCGACAATCCAGTTTGTCGCCGCTAGCGCATTTTTAAAACGATTAATTTTGTTTTATTTAGTTTCATAATTATTTACAACAAATAATAATTGTAAACTGTATAAAGATATTAACAATGATTCTAAATTGATATTTGTGATAAAAAAAGTATTCCTTCATTTAATTTAAAAATGTTACCTTTAACTTTATGAGTATATTTTGTGATCAAAGAATTAGTTTAAATAATTTTACAAGTAATATTTGTTGCGAATTTTCTTGCAAATTTAATCATATAAAAAAATCCCGCAAACGGGATTTAATCCGATTTTTGAAGCGATGCATGAGCAGTGCGAAAATTTCCCAGAACCACGATTTTGTCACTGTTCTGACAGATTTGATAAGATTTATATTTTTGCCTTTTGTGCCTTGACAAAATTTTTAAGTCATATGCTTTTGATAAAATTGATTTAAAAGATAAGAGTGATTAATGTCTGCTTGGACTTTAATTGTCTGACAAAAAAAGATGTTAACTACTATCTGATGAGAATCTTTTACTACTAATAGACTATTTTAATACTTATATTTCTTTTTTGACCGTAAAATCAGAATGTGAAAAAGGATTTGAAGCCCTAAATTGTCGATATTTAAATTTCAATAGAAAGTATGATTCGCGATTGAAAAGCGCGCTTCACTTGGCGCGTTAGTATTGTTGTAAGGTGAATTTTTTTCTGGAAAAAACTTCAAGATAATCGTGGATGGCGTTGAGACCTATATGAAAAACCTCGGGAAAGGTATAATTCCACGCTTCCGAGAATATAGTGGAGTTGGAACTATCCATTTCTATGCAAAACTCAGTCTGAAACGTAGAGTCTTATAGAAGGAAGTGAATGTAAGGTAAACGAGATGGATGACGGGGCTGGATTTGAGGGAATAAAAAAATTACGTGACCCACTTGCTTTCTATGACTTAACATCTTTAAGAAATCATTCTCAGTTTGTGAAAAGAAATTCTAGAAAAAATTAATCTTTTGTAGAAGTTTGGTATCCTTTTATTTCATTGAGAAAATGCTAGGAAGAAGCTCCAATCAGGTCGATTTTCATAAATAATTTCTCATTTGAATAAATATATATTTTTAAATTAATAAATCACAGTAATTCACGGGATATCAACTCATTGCATATGCCCAATTTCGTAAACCATATTTAAAATGGTGTTTAATTGTCCCCAAAGTTGCTTCTCCTACTTATATTTTAGCTAAATACATTTCAAATTGTTTAAAACCAGTTTCACAAGAAATTAATTTTTAATTGTTACTAGAACAATTTTAAACAATACCGTTTTTTCTTTTGAGAATTACTTTTACAAACAAGTTTCAGGTTGCCCATGGCGCTCTCCATTATCTCCTATTGTTTCAAAGTTAGTAAAGGAAGATTTTAAAAAAAGGGCTCTGAAATATTTAAGTTTTACTCCTCTTCTGTACAAACGATGTATCGATGATATCCTTGCTATTGTTCCAACTCATAAAAAAGAAGAACTAATAAATGCTTTTAACAAAATAGAGAATTTAATTAAGTTTACTATTGAAAAAGAAGAAAATAATTCTATTGCTTATCTTGATTCATTAAGTATTGACACTCCTGAGGGTAACTTAATTACAAATTGGCTTAAAAAGCTTTTTTGGCCACGGCGTTATCTAAATTACAATTCTCATTATTTATTTATTTTTTACAGTGGTTTAATTAAAGGCCTTGTAGACAGATGTAGAAAGTTGAGTGATATCAAATTCAGAAAAGAAAACTTAGATTAACTTAAAATAACTTCAATACAAAATAATTACTCATTTAAATTAATAAATAAAGTCATTAATGTTGAAGGTCTTTCTGAAGATAACTAATCTTGTGTAGTATGTCTCATAAATTGTAATTTTTTAAATAAAGTTTATGCTGGGGAAACAGGTAGTTGGTGAAAAAAATACTCATAAAAGAATAATTATTGAGTCTATTGTCATGAATGAATTTAATAAAATTTCCATCAATTTGAAGGCTGAATTATTATTAATTTTTTATTATTAAAACATTGTGTAATGGGTCAATCAGTTTCTAATTTTGTTTTATTTTCGCGCTCTTTTCATTTGGGATTCCAATTTAGTTTTACTTTTTAAAAATGTAGTGATAATTACAATATTGAAGTCTCTTAAAATTTTTTCTAAGTTTTTAATTAAATGTTTATATTATTTAACTTTAACGTTTATTCTTTAACAATATTTACTTCAGACATAGTAATAATAAAATAATGAGTAATTTTTGGTTCATTCCAAAATTATTTTTATTGAGGAAAAGCGACGAATTGAAACTTTTTTTGAATATTTCAATATTAGTACAGGTAAAAAAATTGGTAAAACTTTATTTTTTAATTTCTGAAATCATGAATCATGGGCAATATACAGAATGACACTGTACCGAAAGTGCGCAGACGGCATCTGCGATGCGCGCATCGCAGTTGTTGATGCGCCAAATGCTGCCAACATACGCGGTTCGTTTAAATAGAGTTTTTTAAATATAGATTTGTGCCAGCGTGTCAAAGCTAAAAACCAATACTAAAAGTCTATTTTCAAGTTTTCTCTTCAAATTCTTTACCTACACCAAACTTTTTGGTCTTAACATTTTCTAAATGTCTTTTTCAATCGCGCTCCGCGATAAATACTTACTTACTCGGAACCACCGAGTACGAATTAGTAAAGCAATCGTCTAATGAAATTAAAATAAAAATTTTAAAAAGAAGTAAAATAGTTTAAAAATTTCGTAATTTAAATTCGCCATATTTTGATATTGTTTATTTAATACAGTGTATAGGAACTATTGTAAATTTCATGAATTCTTTTATTGATAACTTCGTTTATTAATTTAAATGGATAATTATTTTGTATTAAAGTTATTTTAAGTTAGTATAAGTTTTCTTTTCTGAATTTGATATCACTCAATTTTACACATCTGTCAACAAGGCCTTTCATTAAACCAGTTTAAAAAAAATAAATGATGAGAATTGTAATTTAGACAACGCCGAAATATAACGATAACGTCAAAACATACGTTAGTAAAATGTACAAATAAATTATTGATTCCTTGACAAATGAATCCTTTGCTTTTTATTCGACCGTATAACCAAAGTAATCAATTCTATTAAATTCTATTATAATCAATTTTCAACCAAAAATGGAATAGTTAAACATTCAATTAAAAAAATGAATTTTCAAAAGGAAACGGCTTGTCTTGAAGTGACTGAGTTTTCAAACAAAAAAGAAACAGTTAAATTCAATTAAAAAAATGAATAAAAAAAAATGAATGCTTGACACGCGAATATGAATTTTCAATTAAAAAGTTGACTTTTAATATGAAAAATGATTTTCTAAAAGAATTATTGAATTTTAAGCGACAAAATTCGATTTCAATAAAATAATTGATTACAATGAATTACAAACCAAAAATTCTATAGAAGACTTTTCAAAACAAAAAGAACTAATTCTACAACCTAAAAATAGCAGAATTATTAATCAAAAGATTAAATTCTTATCACAAGAGACGCATGTTCAATTACGACAACAGAGTTCAACTTTCAACCAAGTAGTTGCATTTTTTATCATAAAGAAGAATTTTTAATCAAAAACAGTTATTTTCTATGAAAAAACCAAGTTTTAAACAAAATACATCAATTTTCGACCAAATAGTTGAATTTTTAACTAAACAAGATAAATTGATAACAAGAAAAATTTAACAAGAAAAAACGAATTTAAAAAAATAAAACAGCGAATCTTCAATCAAAAAACTAAATTTTTAACAGAAGTGGCAGTAGGAGGAAAATGGTATAATATTTCTTTATAAAGCAATAAGTTGCTATGCTTCTACAGAATAATTTCTCATTTTTAAAAACTTGTTTTTAAGATTTACGTAATGCAAATATATTAGTTGAGAGTTTAATTTGAAAAAATTACAATGTGCATGTAGGCACAGACAATATCCTGTGCCTCGTATATTATACGTTTGTGTTTGGAGCAACAGATTTATTAATTAAAGTAATTTATTAGATGCATTTTCTTCATTAATATCCTGTCTGTCAATTATTTTTACTTTATTTTGTATCGAAATCAAAATAAGTTATAAAGACTTTTTAAATGACCCTTAGTTAATGTTTTATCATGTAATAAACCAATTTTTCATTATTTTTTGGCTCAAAAGTTCAACTTTCACATTTATGTTGATTAACGATTGAAGATAATTCAATTTTCTTCAAGAAGTGAATATTTAATTTATTTAAAGTATCTTTATTTAACAAAAATAGCGGAGTTATAAAGCCTAAAGAAACCATAAAACAACTTAGTTTTATTAGGTAAAAAGGTTTTATTGTTATATGAAGCATATTTTGGAAATGCCTTTAAAAAGAAAATATTATTAAAAACGTGTAATTTTTACCTACAAACATTTGATTATTATGTTAATCCAGACTCAAAACATTCTACGAACTGATAGAATTCGTATTGCTCAACATTGTCATCCGGCAACACAAAATTTATTTGCAAAGAAAAAAGAAAGTTATTTGAAAAATACAAAACATCAGATATTTCCCTTATTTTTAGCATAAAAGTGATTTTAAATAAATTTCAAGTGATGTTTTTTTTATTATCATGTTTGCAAAATAAATATGCTTTATGAATAAACAATATAAATAAAAAATCATAAAAATAAGACCCGTGAGATTTCATTAAATCTAACGATGTTTTCGGAAATTTTGGCGAATTTGTCAAAATAAATTATAAAACTTCTCAAAATCAATGGAATATGTGGAAATCTGGCAAAATCCTTAAAAACTCTTGAGGCCTTATGGGCACTAAAAAATAGCTCATAAAATATAAATGATATATTATATTTGATACTAATCCATAAAATCTTTTTCCGTTTTTT
>JAAAKG020012482.1:0-20901 GCA_010014905.2 Druon quercuslanigerum | reverse complement strand
AAATTATATAATAAATTATATTATAAATGTTAATTAAAAAATTAGTGGTATAAATAATTTGCGTTTAAAAAATTGTTATTTTTAAAATTTCGATGACAATTTTACTCTAAATTACGCATTAATGCGCGCAAAAAAAAGATTGTGATCTTTAAAAACAATTGTAATGAATTTGATGTGATTAAAAATTTTTGTATAACAATTTTGATAAATTGCTTTATAAATATTAATTTAAAATTTGACAAATAATTTAAATGTAAATACGTACCGTTTCAATAACAGATCAATATTTTCCAAATAGCGGATACGCCTTAAGAATATCTACAGAACCAAAATTCTGTGCACAAATTACAGGGCCCGCCTTTACCTAAAATTAGCTCTAGAAATTGTGTGTGCCACATCTTTATTATTTTCTTGTCATCTGAAAATTAACTTTTTTTATTAAAAATTAATCTGTTCTGCAGAAAATTTGAATTTTCTTTTAAAATATTATACAATTTGGTATAAAATTCAACTATTCTTTCAAAGGTTATATTCATTTGTTTAAACCAAAAATTTATATAATTATTAAACTTTATTATTTTAAAAAATGAATTTTCTTTTTTTGAAAACTGAACTTTTCTGTTAAATATTAATTTTTTATATTAAAAATTAATTGTTTTAACTACTAACTTTTTTGTTTTACACTTCAAATTTTTCGGCTGTAAATTCCCATCTTCTAAAGAAAATTCCTACTATATTTTCGAAAATCAAACAATTTCGTAGACAATCAAACTATTTGGTAGAAGGTTCTATTACTTTGCAAAGAGTAATTTTTTTAGTTGAGGAATTACCATTTCAGTTAAAAATTAATTTCTTTCTTCGAGAATTTAATTATTCCATTTTCTGTTAAAAATTGGCCTTTTTTGTTTGAAAATTCATGTGTTCTGTTAAAAAATTTTCTTTTTTGAAAGAACGACTAATTTTCTTGGTTAAATATTTAACTCTTTTGTTAAAAATTGATGCATTCAAAAATTTCGTCTTTACTAGCACATTATTTGTCTTTTTTCCTTCTTTTTAAATTTAAATTTTTTGAGTTTATAAAATATATATTTTTGTTAAAGATTCAAGTATTTTGTTGTAAATTCGACTTTTTTACTATTCCATATTTGGTTTATAATTTTTCTCTTTGCGATTATAAAATGTAACTGCATGGCAAAAGTTGCATGTCTTCTTTTGAAAAATCATATTTTTTTATTAAAAATTTAATCATCTTGTTAAAAATTAAAAATTTTGTTAAAGTTATCATTTTTGGTTCAAAATTTGACTATTTTATTAAAACTCCGTCTTTTTTCGTAGACGCCTTATCTTCCATAATTGATTGTGAACTTTTTCGTTAAAAATTTATCTTTTTTAATCTTTCCTAATCTAATACATTGAATTTAACACAATGAGAATTTTAATGATGTTTTCGAAAGAATCTCGTGAAGTATTAAAATTTCGCATTACCATTATGTTATCAAATCGAATTTTACTTCTACTGTTCGACAACCCAACAGAAAATTATAAGAATAATTTTTATTTTATCGACTGTTCATTCAGGAATATAAATGACAAACATATTTTACAGATTTTTTCTAAGCTTCTTGTTTATATTTTATTCTAAATAAATTATCCAACTGTATAATAATAATCCTGGATGAGCTTAGCTCCCGAAATGTATCCCTTTGTATCTTTGAACACCTTAAATTGTATGCCAGCGACAGTCATCCTCTCGAACGAATGTTGTTCAGGGTCAATTACATTTCCAGAAAGGATTTCAATTTCATACACCCTCTTTCTATGAGGATTAACAAATAGCCTATATTGTCTTTCACAATTGTGGATATACCATTCTGTTGAAGTAGGTTTTGGCATTTCCTGACCTTGAAAATAAAAACGAGATTTTTGAATGTTAAAAGGTAAAAAATCAATTTTAAAACAAGAGAAGTGCAACAAATTCAGTTTGGTATTCTTTAATAGTTCATAATTTTAAAACGTAGCTTTTAACAAACAATTATTGTAAGAATAAAACAATTTTCAGTAATAAATTTATAAATTTAAATTATTTGTTTTTATTCCATTTATAATGCAAAATTATTTGAAACAAAAGAATTTCTGATATTAATGCTTAAAGGAACAAATAATTGCTTATGTGTACGAATAGGGATGAGACAATATTTTTTTAAAAGGCACAACACAATTTTGGCGATCGATAAAATATTGTATTATCCGGATGCGTATTGACATTTCAATGGTTAATTGTTAATTTTTTTTACGATTAAGAATTGCTCAAATTATTGAAAACTTTAGAGTACATAATATAGGAAAATTCTTAGAATATCCCAAATCGAAGCAATTAAACCCCTATAAAATTTGTTATAAAATTTCGATTTCTATTATATTCTTTTATGAAAATAGGTGGAAACCCCCACGTTTTTGTTCTTTTTTTTTACTCTAACCATTATTTTGTTATTTCGGTAAGTATATTAAAAATATTTAAAGGGTACTTAGCCATTTATCGTCCAAAGATATCAAAACTACGGCAAGTCTTCCCAGCGGCATCTCTTTTCTAAGAGAATTTTTTACTACTTCGAAAGATGGCAAAACTGCAGCAAGTCTCCCCAGCGGCATGTCTCACCGAACAAAATTTGTTATGTAATTTCAAAAAACGAAATACTACGGCGAATCTCGCTAGAGGTATCTCTCGTTCGAGAAAATTTTCCAACTATTTGTAAAGATGAAAAAACTGCGGAAATTCTCCCCATTCATCTAATTCGTAAACAGATAGAAAAAGCATTCATTCTGATGCCGTGTGGTGAATTAGTAGTTTATCAGGACTGCAAAGATGGGTTGCGAGGAAAGCCTTTTCCTTCATGTGGTATAGCTGGAAGAAGAATATTGAACATTATCACGGTCTAAAGGAAGTCATAAAAAAGTGTTTAACAAATAAACGAATATCTGAACGCCATAGGAACTTAATTTTATTCTTTGACTTTTACAAAGTAGAAAAACATATTTGGAATCATTTGTGTCTATTAAGGAGTTGCACGATTTTAGTATTTCCCAAGTCTTGGAGGCTAATATTTTTAATAACTTCATAATAACTTACTTTCAATAATAAGCTCTAGGGAGGCTTGCCGAATTTTTACCAATTTTTTGAACTAAGAAATTATTCTTGGGTGGGAGGTTCATCTCCAGATCCTGCTCACAGTTTCGCCATCTTTGAAAGTACTCAAAAAAAGTTGTCGGGATAGAGATGTCGCTAAGGAGACTTGCTGCAGTTTTGTTACCTTTTAAACTACTCAGAAAATCCCCGTCGGGGAGAGATGCTGCTAGGAAGCCTTGCTGTAGTTTTTCCATCCTTGGCAGTACTTAAAAATTTTCCTTGGGAGAGAGATGCAGCTGGGGAGACTTTCCGCAGTTTTGTCATCTTGGAAAGTACTTAAAATTTTTTCTTAAAGGATAGATGCCGCTGAATAGACATGCAGCAGTTTTGCCATTTTTGAAAGCACATAACAAATTTTCTTTGAAGAGAAATGCCGCTGGGGAGCCTTACCGCAGTTTTGCTATCCTTGGTAGTACTTCAAAAAATTGCTTGGGAGAGAGATGCCGCTGGGGAAACTTTCCGCAGTTTTACCATCTTTGAACTAACTTAAAATTTTTTCTTGAGGGATAGATGCCGCTGAAAAGACATGCAGCAGTTTTGTCATCTATGAAAGTGCTTAAAAATTTTTTTTTGTAGACTTGCCGTAGTTTTACCATCTTTGGAAGAACTTAAAATTTTTTTTTGTGGGCAAGATGCCGCCTGGCAGACACGCAGCAGTTTTGCCATCTTAAAAAGTACTTAAAAATTTTTATTTGGAGAGAGATGCTGCTGAAAAGACTTGCCGCAGTTTTGCCATCTTTGGATTTTTCTTTCATAAATTTTTTGGGAAAGAAATGCCGCTAGGGAAGATTGCCGCAATTGGGCCATTTCTGGAACTACATAGGAAACTCTCTTTACTGAGAGATGCCGCTGGCGAGACTTGCCGCAGTTTTATCACCTTTGGAAGTGCTTAAAAAATTATCTTGTGGGCGAAATGCCGCTTGGCAGACACGCAACAGTTTTGCCATATTAAAAGGTATTAAAAAATTGTTATTTGGAGAGAGATGCCGCTGAGAAGACTTGCTGCAGTTTTGCAATTTTTGGATTTTTCTTTAACAAATTATGTGAAAAAGACATGCTGCTAGGGAGGCTTGGCGCAATTGGGCCATTTCTAGAACTACATTGTAAACTTTCTTCAGCGAGAGAAGCCGCTTCAAAGACATGCAGCAGTTTTGCCATTTTTAAAAGTACATACAAAATTTCCTATGAAGAGAAATGCCGCTATAGAGCCTTGTCGCAGTTTTTACATCCATGGTAGTACTCAAAAAATTTTCTTGCGAAAAAGATGCCCCTGGGGAGACTTTCCGCAGTTTTACCATCTTTAAAAGAACTTAAAATTTTTTCTTGAAGGATAGATGCCGCTGGAAAGACAAGCAGCAGTTTTGTAATCTGTGAAAGTACTTAACAATTTTTGTTTGTCGGGGGATGTCGCTGGGAAGACTTGCCGCAGTTTTACCAGGTTTAAAAGAACTTAACATTTTTTCTTGTGGGCGAGATGCCGCTTGGCAGACACACAGCAGGTTTGCTATCTTTGAAAGTACTTAAATATTTTTTTTTGAGAGAGAGATGCCGCTGGAAAGACTTGCTGCTGTTTTGCCATCTTTTGATTTTTCTTTAACAAATTTTTTGGAAAAGACATGCCGCTAGGGAGGCTTGGCGCAGTTTTAATATTTTAATTTAGCCTTTACAATTTTTCTGGGCCATATATGTCACCCGAGATACAGTAAGTCCTAGTTTTTCAATTTCACAGTGAGAAATGCCGCACGTGAGAGAAGCCGCTAGGTAGAGACGCAGCAGTTGCGACATGTCGCAGATGAGATATACCGTAGATGCGAGATGCCGCAATTGTGACATGTCGCATACAAGACATTCCGCAGATGCGATAAGCCGCAGATGTAACATATCACAAATAGGGTACGCCGCAGGTATGACTTGCCGCAGTAGTGACTCTCCGTTGAGAGACTTGCCGTATGCGATATGATATGGACCCATAGGGCAAGTCACCCTTCACAAACTTTCCATTTTCGGGGGAAATAACTCCATCATTTTTTATTTCTTAAAATTTAAATATTAACACGTGCCAGGACGCACTTCAAAATCCCATTTGATTAACATAACGACACTTCAGGTTTTCGCAAATTTGAACTCATGCTCTCGGGTTTTATTCAAACTTGCCAAACTTTCTAGGGATTGAAGAGGAGTACCTTTTAAATATAACCATAATATTATTTTTTATTTTTGGCACATGCCCCTTCCCTCTGCAACCACCAAATATGACCAAAAAATAAAAACAGTTCTGAAAATTGAGTTCCGTATGTATAATTTTTTCTTAAATTGGTATCCTATTCTAATTTTTGTTGAATCTTTATTTCTTCAAACAATTTTTATTTGCGCCAGAAGTTTTTTTCAAGAACTTTAAAAAAATAAATTATAAAAGAATAAATACAATTGTTTTTCCTAATGTGTAGTGTATAGTAAAAAATGTATTGCCCATTTTTTAATTGTTTGAATAAATAAAATTTTTTAAACAAATACTTTTCGTAAATTTTTTTTTTCAAATGTATTTTCTAATTTAAAAATAATATCAAATGATTTGAAGTAGTAGTTAATTCTGCTTCAAGCTTTATTTCACTGTTTATAGAATTAATTATCGCTTTTTATATTTTCTTGGAATCTAATATAAATGGTTCATATATTTTATAAATGAGTATTATTATATTCTGTTTGTTTTTTCTTTGCAAAAAGCTATATTTTACGTAATTTGTAGTAAATACAATGATAAAAATATACCTTTTTCTTACTTTTGACAATTGAAACAATTTAATTATAATCATTAGAATAATAAAAAGCACAGGATATGAAAATTTCGAAAATAGAATTGTAAATAATAACTGACATGCTGGAAGACACAAAAAAATATATTAAAAAAATAATTATTTGTGTTTTTGTATATTATTGATCCACGTCTCTAATATAAAACTGCTTAAACCTAAAGTTTCAACAATAAAATCACGTTTTACACAAATTTACTAAATCTCAAAATCAAAATTTAATAAATTTAAATGAGATTAAAATTATCGCAAGGAAAATATTGTAATGGTATATTAGTATTTATTTGAATAGAAAAGACGACACAAAGGTATCCAAATTAACAATGATACGTAAAAATGTAGCTTTTTTAATTTTATTTCATAGAAGCTTCTCTTCAATCTCTAAAAAGTTTGGCACGTTTCGATGAAACCCTAAGGCATGAGATAAATTTAAGAAAATCCAAAATTATTTAAACAATAACGTTTAGGCCAAACTAATATAATACGTTCATAATCCACTACTTCGAAGTGCATCAAAGATCACATTTTACGTTAATTTACCTGCCAAATTTAATGGTTGGACTCCCATAAGGTCTCCTTCCTGATTTACATATGCCACCAATTTTGTTCCTTGTAGATTAGCAAAACGGATTAAAAAACTGTTTCGTGTGAGAAACTCGCCTTGGGGTATATAACAGTTCGGAAAGTAAGTTTTTTGCACTGCTCTGTTAGTTCTCTCTAGCCACACTTTAATTGGGATAAACCCATAAAAGACAGTTAAAGGTTTTTTATCTGGATCTCGTCTCATAGTTAAGTCTCCTCCTTCCAAATACCCTATGGGCCTTTCGTCTCGTTTAAACTTTCGTATGGGACCTCCCGATCCATCCACTGTCTTCAATTCTATCAAAACAAAACGAAGAATATTAAGTTTAAAGAGAGAAAATATCATTCTCAAAATTGACCATCTAACAATTCTACACTAAATTAAAGAAGTACACTCGAACTCCAAAGATGCGAGCTCCGAATGCATGAGCGCTCTACAGATACGAGCGGGCTGACTGCAAAGGAGCGAGCGGAATTTTGTTCCCTTCATCCCCACCTGATTGGAGAGTCTGGCGCGCGCCTCTTTCACGTCGTATTTGCGGAGTTCCCGATTCCAGAAATTCTCGTACATTTGAAGTTTTAGTGTACTTTTAATATCCTATCCTCAATTATCATATAATATGCTATCCTATTTGATCCTACCCTTCCTGTTATATTCATAAATAACCTGATTGTTCGAATTTCATTTTTTCTTAAAAGATTATCATATTTAGTCAAAAGTTTAAGTGTGTGGTTAAATGTTAACTTTCTTCTTGAAAATTCTACCGGCGTAAAAAGGTCAACTGTTTTTTAAAACATTCAAATTTTTAACTTGTAGAAAAATCAGCTCCTTTGTCAAAAGTATGTCTTTCTCGGCAGAAAATTAACCTGCCTTGTGGAATCTTTATCGTTTGGGTTGAAAATTTGTTTTTTTCGTTATGATTTCGCCGTTTTACGGTAAATTCAGCCGGTTTAAAGTACGATTAGTTTTTGTTTGAAGGGCAACTGCTTTGAAATTTAAAATTAAACTATTCTATTTTTGGCTAATAAAAATTTCATAAAATTCATATTCTCAATTAAACAATCAATTCTCAAGAAAACATAATTTAGCTTTTTACTGTCGCGTAGGTTTCTTACGAGTTTTTTTTGTAAGTATAGGTAAAGTAGTGGTTTTTATACAAATAGCATGGTAGCAAAAATGTCCGCATTGCTTGTTAATAAATATTGATATTTCGTGAGACTTTTGTGTTTTTTTAATTAAAGATTGTTTCAGTGGATGTTTTAGTGACACCTAGGCACTATTCAATGACAGTGATCTCCTCCTATCACTGACAGGTGTCTTTAAGTAACGACATTTAATGTGATTATTTTCGAAGTTACTTTAATTTTTTATTCAAAGTTTTAAATGCAAATGTATGGATACAACAACAAAAATAAAGAATTTAAGCCCAACAGGATTATCTTAACAACTTTTTTAACTTTGCAGAAAAATTGAAAAGTCAAAATTTAGGCGCATATATGAGAATTGACAAATCCCATTTTGCGGCAGAGCTATGCAAGATACAAAAAAAAAAGAAAAATTGAATAAAACTTTTATACCAAAACATTTAAAAATTTTGTAATAGACCTTTTTTTAAAGCACATTTAGTTTTTGTTTTCCTCGTAAAACAAAAATTAAAAAATTAAAAAATAAAATTTTGACAAAACACACAAGGTATGAAAAGAATAAATAAAAAAAATTCTCATTCGAAAATGAGCTACAAATTTGTAAAAAATAATTTTTAGACGGCATGTCTAGTTTTTGCTTAAATCGTAAAAAATAACAGTGAAAATGTTGAAAACCAAAATGTTGACTTGAATGGGATTTAAACAAATTTAATTGATAATGTTTAGATAGGACAATTGAGTTCTTTGTTTATTGTAAGAAATAAGATTTAAAATAATATTTTTGATTTTTAGAAAAACGACACAAGGGACACAAAAATTAAAAAAAGGAAGTTGTGCAGTAACATTTTATTTAACGAAACTAGCTAGCATATTTTTTTTATTATTTAAAAAGTAAAATATAACATTAAAAGTAAAACTAAGTTTATTGAAAACCAAGCAAGTAGCAATGAAATGTTTAATTAATTAATTCCTTAATTTTTAATTTAATACGAGTGTATATTATGAATTGTAATAATATATGTTTATTTAAATGATACATTTTGCAGGGCAGTTGAGCATAAAAATTAGTGTAGATAATTAAAAAAATAATTTAATTTAATTTGTATAAATTGCCATTACTGTCAGTTTCCCAGGCGGTAAAATTACATACCAATTTAGACAAAGTGAAAAAATGTCTATAATTTTCATTTGTTTTCTACAAAAATTGTATAGAACCGAGACTAAAAAATTATCAAATTAGAATATAAAAAAAAAATATTTTTTCACTAATTCATAATAATTCATGAAAAATGCTATACTTAAATATTTGTTTCCAAAATATTTGTTTGGATCTTCAATGTATTTTTCAAAATTAGTTTCTAAATGAGAAATATCAATAACTGAAAAGAACATTTTTTAATGTTTTCTCTCTAAAAGTATTTATTTTAGTTATTTATAATTAATAAAGAATATTTATTGAAAAACATTTATCGTTTACATTCTGGAATTTTCCAGTTTTGGTTATTTCATATTGTCGGATATTTTATAATTTGGAAACGTTCTGTTGCAAAAGTTTATTTTTATTCAGCATTTTTTTAATTAGACAAAATTAAAAAACTGTTGAGAAATTTTATTATTTAAAAATTTTCCAATAAGGATTTTTTATACTTTAGAAATTTTATTTGTCTAAAAACTTTCTACTTAAAATATACTTATTCAGTGTTCATAATTATAATATAAGATATTTCAGAAAAAATACTATTGTATTTAATTTGCGCATTATTAATTTTGTATCCTTTTTATTTGATGCAAATGTAAAAAATATTCATTATTATACAAAAAGAATATACATTTGTTAAGCAAAAGAATAAGTTTACAAATGATTACTTTCTTATGATTTTTCATAAATTTAAAAGAAAAAAAATAAGTGGTAAAATTTTTATCGGCAGGACACATTATTGATTTTGCGCAATATATTCGTTATTTCCCCATCTAAAGGATCACAAAAAGATTAAATGATATTTGCCAAAAATGAAATTATTAACTTATGAAAATATATATAATTTACTGAGAATTTGTGGCCTTACAATAAGCTTAAAAGTCTGAGTATGAAGATTTTAGGATAACTTAAATAGAGATAAAATATCGACTAGGTTATGATCTCAGTACAAACGATGACTGGATTGAAACATATTTATTTTGATTTAGTGTTAAGTTCCCTGAAACTTTATTTACAATATGTCGAAGCTTTTCAAGATTTCACAATTAAGAAATTAGCTACTCAAATGTTTTAGTGTCTTGAATTTGAATAATTAATTGAGAAAATCATGAAATGAAAAAAAAACTTTAAAAGTTTGAAAATGAAAAATTTGCAAATCAAATCGTTTTTGTGTCTAACATATGATATTTTAAAAGGGTTAAATAATTAAAAATTTGTAACTTTTATTTAGTTATTATTAATTTTTATTTTTAAAATCAATGTTTTATTTTATAGATGAATTGATATCATATACATTGAGTACACTTACCTGCAAAATACATCAGAACTGCGATAGTAAGAAGCAGAATGCTTATAGGGATCTCCATTTTTTTGAAAATATTTTGTGAACAATGAGCGTCAACGACTTAAAATATATAATGTTTTTTGTTTTTAGCAAAGTGACAAAATTGTAAGAAATTTCAATGAATCCATCCTTGTACGTCGTACTTCTGGTACTGAAATAGCTAGTTGCATACCTCAGGCAAACATTATTATCAGTCCGTTCAAGCTAACTTGTGAAATATATATTTGTTAATGTGTCGCCATCTTTCACATATTTTCAGACTCTTATGATAAAGAAAAGTTATTGGTTTTATCTAAAATTTGACTAAAAATATGAAAGTTTACATTTTGAAAAATCAACACAAGATACGACAAAACTGATTTCACAAAAATTATATTACAAACAAACGAACCAAGTGATAAAAACTAAGTGAGACTTTGTTCGTGGATTCTATTAAGTTTAAATTATTTTACAGCTTTCAAGTATGTTAAAATATATTTAATTGATGCAAATTTTTTATTTACTGAATATCGTTCAAGTACTAAAATACGACGATTGGTTTAAAATTTTTATTTTTTGTAGACAAAAAATTCAGCACTGGAATATTTGTTTGAATTAATAAATTTATGTATGCATATAAAAGTTAATAAACTAATATTTTGCTCCTAGAATGATTAAACAAAAAATTGCATATAAATTATTTTTAAACTATAGAAGTTTTATGCAAGCAAGAGCCCTGCGTACATCGAATCTTACGGACCCTTCGATCGGAATCTTACAGAAGTTTCGAAAAAAAATATTGAGTAATCTTCTGGAAAGTTTTTCTAGATCTAGCGCCATCTACACCAACAAGCTTGTAGCTCCATCGGTAAAACAGTAAACTTACCAACCAAGCAATCACCGACTGGTTGAAACTGACTGGTTCTTGACCAATTTTGATGTTTTTTAAAAAATATGTTTATAATTAAATTTTGATGTTCTTTTTTAATATGTTTATAATTAAATTTTCCAGAACATTCTTTGGCCCAATTTTTTAATTTCACTTTGTGGAACTTATTATTTATGAATTAAAATTTGTACTCGGAGTATTGAGCTTATAAATAGTTAGGATATAAAAGTAAGTTTTTAATTGAATTAAAATAAAAATCTTTTCGAATTTCTGTACTTACCTCAACAAATTTTCAACAGAAAATAAAAATTAACATTTTAAAGTTGTTTAGTACAAAATAATTAAGAATCATTCAATAATCATTTTTCTGCACACGAAATTTTACTACATTTTA
This sequence comes from Druon quercuslanigerum, assembly GCA_010014905.2. Classification (NCBI taxonomy): domain Eukaryota; kingdom Metazoa; phylum Arthropoda; class Insecta; order Hymenoptera; family Cynipidae; genus Druon; species Druon quercuslanigerum. The sequence continues at coordinate 9,374 of JAAAKG020012482.1, read as the reverse complement.
ATTACAAACGCATAACTCATAAGTTTCGGAAATCGGGACCTTAAAATCAAACCATTCAATGTTTTTATTATTCTGCATATTCTATGTTTAATTATTAATACTCACGTTATTTAATTCTTTATATTTTCAAAAGTGTTTTAATTTTGATGCACTCGTAAACACATGAAAATACATCACAGCTCAACCGTTGCAACCAGTGATGTCAATGTTGGTACCCTGTGCTACTGCGCATGCGTTAGGGATGCGCAGTGGTTGACCGCACTTGGTGCGCGATTCGAAATTATTTTAAAAACAACTCTTAAAATATAAATAAATAGTTTCTGAAATATGCCCAAGATTGTACACAAATTATATAACTTTGTGATTTCAGTCAAGAAAAAAATGTATAACACATATATCTGATAAATAATACTTTATTTTCATTCAACTACGAATACTAACTTATATTCCACAAACAATTTTTTAATAGATACATTTTTTCACTGGTACTTATAACCGCGCTATCGAAAGTCTTTAGCCCTACGTCAATGACGTCACACTGAACTAATTAGAGCGCGTATCACATAATCCATAATATAAAATATATTTTGATTGGATTAAATAGAAAATTCGCATCTCTTTCTAGACGGGAAAGATTTTTAAATAATGAAATATCGCCTAAAATGATTGCGCCGGCCCTGATTATTGATGTTTTGGCGAGTCCCGAGATTGTACGAATGAGATAAAGGATACCCCGATACAGAATCTATAGCCGAATTGCAGTGTAATTTTAGTTTAAGGTAACCTTAGCTTGGACTGTCGAGGCAGAGCCACTCACCGTTTCTGAGTGGTAGCGGCCGGCTTTGGTCAGAAGGCATGTACGTGGCAGTCAGTAAAGCGGTTCCACTAGTTCTTGTTTATTCGCAGATAATATAAAACAAGATAATATTTAATCTAAAAACAAGCAATTCTTTTTTTGTATATGTTACAGGCAAAGTATGTAATCCAGGTCTTACATACAGGGTGTCTAAAAAGTCCCGGGACGGTTGGATGTTTCCTCAGGTAAAATATTTTTCAAAAAAGTGAAGGACATATTAAAGTAAATTTCTACGAGAAATTTAATGGTGACCTTCATTTTAATCTTTAAGTTGACGTTCATGGCTTTTTGAAGGTAAACTTTGTTTTTTTTTTAAATGGAAACCCACTTTTTTGATATCTCCAATCGATAGAGCGGAAAATTCTACGTTCAGACACGTACCCAAGTCATAGGTCAATTGTAATGTTCAAGGTCAGTTAGAGGTTATTTGAAATTAACAAAGTTTTCCAAGAGGTCAGTGCAATTACTTAAGTAAATTTCAACGAGAAATTCATTACTGAGCTCTGTATTGATATTGATTACAGCGTTTTGAATAATGTAAAATCATAAGGAAATTTTACAATAAAAGTTCCAGGTGTTCTGGTAAGAGTTCTGTTCCTCACCGAAGAGTTGTACAGTACTATACCGTTTTTCGATACCTAAGTCAATACCTAAGGCGATACCATAAGTCCTATACCATTTTCCATACGAATATTACGAATCGAAACTAAATTTACGTATTACGAGTACATAATTACTATCTTTCGATAAAAGATTTTTATGGCGCAAGCTAAATTTTCGGAACGAGAGAGGGTATCTGTAATAATGATGCGTGGTTGGGGAGGTCGAGTTCGATCTTATGATCAAGTTTCTTTGCTTTTTAATCGCACTTTTCGTAATGGAGAAGGGTTAAATCCTGTCTCAAATCAATAATTTAAAGAACTGTAAGGTACTTCATAAATCATGGATCTATGATGGACCTTTAGAATACTGGTCGGCCGAAATCTTCAGGATCTAAGGAAATGCAGATGGACATAGTCAAAGAATTCGTTGAAAACCCACATCTTAGTTTACGTCGAGCTAGTGGTGAGCGTGACGTTGCTCCTGAGACAGTGCGAAATATTTTAAAAATCAGTAATTTCCATCCTTACAAAATTCATCTGGTATAAGAGCTCAATGAAGACGACCCTGATCGTCGGGTTAAATTTTGTGAAACTATGATAAACAGAATTGATAGAGATCCTCTTTTCTGGTACAGTACAGTATTTTCAGATAAAGCTACTTTTACTTCAAAAGGTGGAGATAACAGGCAAAATTGTAGATATTGGTCTGACACAAATCCTGATTTGATATTGGAGAGTCACACAAAATATCCACAAAATATTAATGTTTGGGCCGGTATCTTGAATGATACATGGATAAGCCCTTTCTTCAACGATGGTAATCTCAATGCCCGTGCATATGGAGAGCTTCTCAGACACCAAATTTTACCAAGAATAAGGGAGATTACAGGCGATAATTTTTAAAATATATGGTTCTAGCAGGACGGAGCAGCGGCTCATTACGGTAGGGAGGTTCGAGTATATTTCGATACTCAGTTCCCTCAAAGGTGGATTGGATGAAGGGGTGAAATCGAGTGGCCTGCTATTTCTCCTAATCTGACGCCTCTCGAATATTTTTTTTAGGGTTATTTAAAAAGAAAAGTATACTCAGCGCAACACCAAAGCTTAGAAGAATTGCAGAATCGGAATCTGCAACAGGCTACTTTGATTCATAGGGAGATGATCGTAATGCTGCAACTCATTTTTACAATCGCATAGCTTTTTGTCAAGAAGCTTAAGGTTTTCACTTCGAACATCTTCACTGAAGCGTGAGAGGCAAGGGGACTCACGCTAATCAAGCACTCCAAAGGGAATAGAATTTACTACGTCCACGTCGTTGTTCCTGGGTAATGTTGAACGTAAACGTAAACTGCTTAGAAAAACCTTGAAAAACCCTTGAAGATCATCACCAAGATCAATACAGAGCTCATCAATGAATTTATCGTTAAATTTACTTCAGGAATTGCACTGACGTCTTGGAAAACTTTGTTAATTTCAATCAACATCTATTTGACCTTGAATGTAAGATTAGACCTATGTCTTGGGTACGTATCTGAACGTAGAATTTTCCGCTCTATCGATTGCAGATGTAAAAAAAGGGAGTTTCTATTTAAAAAAACAAAGTTGACCTTCAAAAAGCCATGAAGGAATTTAGGAAAAACCTTTACTTTTTTGAAAAATATTTTACCTGAGGAAATATCCAACCGTCCCAGGACTTTTTAGATATTCTGTATAATCACTTTGGCATTATATATAATGCCTAACTATTTCAGAAAGAGTATGTAATTGAATACTAATTACATACATTGCCCTGGCATTCTATTTAATCACGAGGCACTAGATATAATCCCTAGGCATTCTATTTAATCGCCAGGCATTATATATAATCTAATATAAGGCATTATATATGACCCCTAGGCATTATATATAATGCCCAGCACAATGATGCATTTAAAAAAGGTCCAGTAATTTGGCGAACACTTATAGGAATCAACAAAGGTTTACTGGCTATTTATAAAAACATGGAGCACTGCAGTGCTATTTTTTTCACACTGAACTTTGTTTTTAACACATAAACACTTATTGGTTCGAAATTTTAATTTACAATTTTTATCAGATGTTTATGTTTTTTTAAAATAAAGGTTTATTAAATTTTTAAGATATTTATGACAGGCAATTTGAAAAAAAAATTATTTTCACCATTTATTATTTAAAATTTTTTTCTTTTTTATTACAAAAGTGCACTTTTTAAGGTTTTCAGATTAATGAAAAAGGTCTTGTAAGTAAGTTTTGTAACCTATTTCGGAAAAGGGCATTGATGTCAGAATTTTTTTTAATAAATTGAATCATCAATCTGAGATATCAGAAAATAATTGTAAGTTGCCGAGAAATCTTTTGAATAGTTAGATTTTCTAATAAAAACAATCAATTTTTATTTAACACTGGCATGACTAAATTTTTAGATAGAACATTAATTTGCAAACCAAAGAAGGTGGAATTTTGAACTTAATATGAAAATATGCATTTAATTTAATTTACAAGCATTTATTTTCAAATAAGTAGTTTAATTTTTAAAGGAAAAATATAAATTAGCATTTTAAACCAAAGATATAGTGTTAAAATTTTTAAATTTACCAAAATTATTTTTCGATATAATTAAAAATTACATATTCTAATTTTTGCAGGTATTCACAAAAATTTTATTTAGATATACACATTTCATCGATATTTTCACATTCTGCGTTAAATTACTTTTTTCAATAATAATTTTTAAAATAACAGTTTAAATAATAGTTTCAGTACTAAAGCTCAATTGTGTACACGAATTTTTAATTTTTTTTAACTTTATTGAAGATGTTGGTTTGAACATGTTGGCTTCAATATGATACAATTTCTCACAATAATTTCACTAAATTAAAAATATAGTATACACTGATATTCAAATACATCTTATATTTCATATTTACATTGTGATTTTAGATTGAGTGCACTTACCATAAAAAAATGAAAAAAAGTCCGCGATGGTGAGGAACAGTCTGATAATACGTAAGTACCCGTTAGGATTGCCTGAGTGATGTACGATAATTTATTCGAAATCAGCCTTTTTTTAGATGGCAAGACCATCTTAAAAGATACTGGCTATGCTTGCGATATCTTTAGTTGTAAAAAATACGACTGACTTGGCAAACATCTGCTTCGCCGTGATTGGTAATTTCGTATAGCGCGAAATTTTCAAAATGGTTTGATACTAGGCAGAGGTTTCCGTAAGGAGTCTGCGTATATTTCAACAGGACGGTTAGCCTATACATTTGGAATTATTTAGTGGCCATTTGTGAAACTAAAAGTCATTTAGTGTGTCGAAGTTTGGAACTAATAATCTGTCGGCAGCTGACATATAAAATGTTGTTTCCGAATAAATCATAAAAATGATGGTTCTTCTAAAATTAAAATTAAAAAATGTTAACTTTTCTGCTGCGTACAATAAGTTTTATTAAATCAAAAAAAAATTTACCCTCAGAATATGTTAAATATTTTTAATTTTATGCCAATTTTCCGTTACTAAATAACATTTTAATACTCAAATACAAAGAATTTTGTACAAAATAATCGTTTCAATCACAATGTTTAAAACAGGAAATTTAACATACCTGATCTAAAATAAAAGAAAAAAATTGGATCTTGAGGTTTTATTTTGTGTCTCTGATTCAAAAAATAACTAAAAAATTAAGATTTCGGGATAGCCTTTTAGTTTCCTTCGTCCCCAATATCATTTATTATATTTAACATAAGTGCGCTTAAAAGTGTTTTGTTTTAAAAGTACAGACGTAATCAAATAAAAAATGTATTCTTACAAAATAAAGGATATGTTAGGTTAAAAATAATCACGCAATGATCAGGGTCACTTCTATTTAGTATAACGGCTCCGCTGACTCAGAGCACCATTACCCCGAACTTCCTGAACCATTTAATCAACAGTATGGTCGAACTGTTTTGCACATGAGGCGCTTGCGGCATAGTTCAGCGCTTGCGCAGTTTAGGAAAATATAGCACCAACGTTTCTAAAAAACTGATCTCCGTAAGTTTGGGGTAACCAGTGCGTCGAATCTGGATGAAGCAGACGACCCACCAAACCGAAGTGCAGTAACTTTCTGGTCACTAGCGCTATTGTTTTACCTAACTTTTCTCTTTGTATATTGTTAAAAATTAATGGACAAAACTTATTATATTCGAACCATCTGAGTACGAGTTAGCTATTATCTTTGTCGCGTTTATCCAAATTTTCAGACTCTTATATACATATTTTTCTTTAACCTTAATTTACAAAATTTAAGTAAATAATACTATCGCTATTTAAAAATAGATTTATCGAAGGCTAATAAGAATTTAAATTTTTAAATATTAGCGCTGACATACGCAGTCACCTGTGCCTTATCACAGAGAGGGAAAAAATACGTTTTTGGTTCAAAAAAACAAACTGCCCCCAAATATTGACCGATTTTTCAGAAGAGGAAATTTAAAAAAAGCTGATAAAATTTCAGAGAGATGTCGAGCCTTTCTTTTTAATTAGAATTTCAATTATTTTAAAAACAAATAAATATATTTATTAACATGGTTACAAACCAATTAATTGGTAAACGAATGTTTTTTACGATTTTCCATCTTGTTAGGAAATTTCGACAAAAAAATAAAAAATAATGAAATTTCTTCTTGAGATTAATATTCCTGATATTATAAACAAATTTAATAAACAAATTCATTAATCAGCTATTTTTCGAAAAAAATCGTTTTTTCGATTTTTTTTTGGTAATTAGGAACTTTTTGATAATTTCAGAAAATTTTATAAAAAATTATGATTCGTTGACAAATTCGTTTTTTTATAGCCACATTTTGAAGTTAGGGAATTTTTATAAATTTTAGCAAAATTCATGAATGGTTGATAAATTTTTTTTTTTTTTTTTAAATTTAATTAGCAAAAGAATAGATAAGGCATTTATAAGAAAAATCGTTTTTTTCTATGAAAACTTTTTCAATTGGGATCTTCATAATAAATTCGGCAAAAATTCATGATTAGTTAATTAAGTTTTTTTAAACGAATTTAACAAACAAATACATTATTGGGCACCTTTCCATGATTTTTTTATTTCAGTCCTTAAAAATCAAAATTAGTTAATAAATTCTATGATGTTCTAAACAAATTTAACAAGCATATGCATTTTTTGGCGAACAATAGCAAGTTTTTGCCGCCAAATGCCAGAATAATGCATTATTTTATAAAATTTGTTTAAAAGAATCTAAGGAATAATAAAAAAAATATAAAGTTTTATAAAATTAGCATTAACTTCCTAATTAAAATGCAGACATCGATAAAAATTGCTCTTGAAAAATGCCTGATAATTGAATTTGTTTATTAATTCTTTTATATTATGAACAATAATAATTGCAAAGAGAAATTTTTGTCAGGATTATATTGTTTTTATTTCAATTTCTTGCAATTAAACTTTAAAAAAAACGTAAAATTAGAAAAATATGATTTAAAAAATTCTTTCAGCAAATATTTGTTTGGACAAGTTTTTTGTTTATTATATAATATTGGTTTATTTTAAGCTAACGTTACTCTGAATAGAATAAATGGCCATTTCGTTCATGTTTGTTTATTTATAAAAAAAATTAAAAGCCTAATTTAAAAATCACGCTCGACAAGTGTCTTAGAAATCTTGTAAGCTTTTTTCAGATTTTTTTTTTGTACAAAATGGTCAATATTAGTAGGCTTTTTTATTTTTTACCCAACAAGTTTTTTTTCCTTCTTATCCAACTGGATAAATATATGGCTCTTGAAGGTCAGCTCCTAAGAAATTGAAATTCGCATCTGTAAACAATTTAAATTTTATTTTAGCTACACTGACCAATCGAAAATTATGCAGTCCAACGTGATGTAAATTTCCAGAAATGAGACTGATTCCATACACAGTCCTTGTCGCAGGATTTACCTCCAGCTTGAATTTCGTTCGGAAATAATTAATATACCATTCTGTTGGACTTGGTTTCAGCGCATAAAAATCTGGAACAAAAAATAATGATTTTAAAATTGTGAAATTGTTTTTCAAAATAAATGCAGTGTATATTCAATTAGTTGAATTTTGTGTGCTTTTAAAAATCTTTTTGAAAGGCTTTAAAAAATCACTCATTTTACATTAACGGGTTTTTAAGTCATTTAAAAACTAAAGGTTTCACTTATTTAAATTGAAAAATTTTGAAGAAAAAATATTTGAATTAAAACTATTTGAATTTATTTAATTTTGTTTGCAAAATTATTCGAAACAGATTTAAAAAAAATATTTTGCGCCTTTTAAAAAATTTGTGTAAACAAAATATTTTATTTGTGCATTTTTAATAACAAGATACAAAGATTTTTTTAAACTATATTTTTTAGTACTAGTAAATTCCCTGTATTTTAAATTGTCTGAAAAATTAAAAAAATTAAAGGGGATAATCTGCTAGTAGATAATTGCCAATGAAAATTCGGACATTATAAAATGTTCCAAGCTATAAAATTTTTATGATAAAAATTTATGAATCTCAACAATTAAAAAATCATTGATTAATATTATAAATTAATTTAAAGTTATGAATAAAATTTTAAAATATGCTCATTTAGTGGAATTATTATATTTTATATATTATTTTTTGTAGTATTATATATCAATTTTTTTATTGCTTATATTTCAAAATTTTATATTCCAGGAAGTTTGTTATGTGTTGAAAAATTTAAAGTTTTAAATACCTTATTAGCTCAGAAATTGTTATCGTCGGTTATGTTATAAAGTTTTTGGGAAATTTTTCATTCGTCTTAAAATTACATCAAAAGTTTTAAGGTCGGGAATAAAATATTAAACAATCTTAATTTCAATGAAATGAGAAAGTAAAAAATTTTCAAATCCAAATTACTTAAGATTAAAGTATAAACTTTGACAACCCACGATTACAATTTTCAAACTTAAGCCAACTTAAAATTAAATAAATGATAATTAAATGTAGATAATTTGGTAATTTTCTTAGCATTCAGGAAATTAAAAAATTGAAAACAAACCTTCAAGGTGGCGACTTAATCAGAAAACCGGAAATTTAATTAAATAATTAAAAGAAAAACTCTTTAGTTAAATTTTTTTTGAGATTCACCATTTTAGTTGAAAATTTAACTTTGCTTAAAAATGCAACTATAATACTTTATTGAAAAAAAAGTTTTTCACACTAAAAATGTAACTAATCCTTTAGAAACTTGAATTACTTTGCTGGAAATCCCTTTTTTTGTGTTGTTAAGATTTCGATTTTCAGCCGAAAATATAAACATTGTATTTTTGTTACAACTATTTTTTTATTAAAGTTAAACTATTTGTTTGAAAATGTATAGTTTTTATTGATAAATCGTAGAAAAGTATTTTTTATAGGAAAAATTGATCTTTTTGGTATTCAGTATAACAAGATTTTTCACTTTAGTTGAAAATTCATCAGTTTGATTGAAAATGATTTCCTCAACTAAAAATGTTAATTATTGTTGATCTCAGGGTTCTTGGCGAGGGAATATTTATTATTAATATTAGATGTTAATTTTGTGTGTCTACTGGTCCATATCAATATCGTTAAAATATTGATAAATCTTAAGATTGTAAAAAAACTGTCTCTATCTCCGCTGGGATCTGAACCCAGGACCCTCAGAAGGTATGAAGGTCCTGGGTTCAGATCCCAGCAGAGATAGAGACATTTTTTTCACAGTCTTAAGATTTATCAATATTTTAACAATATTGATATCAGGGTATAATCTAAGCCTCATTTAGAACTGACCGAATCCCTATTATACGAAAACTAAAAAAAAAAAAACAAAAAAAAAAAAAACTAAAAAAAAAAAACTAAAAAAAAAAAAAAAATTTAAAAAACAAAAT
>JAAAKG020012471.1:0-20901 GCA_010014905.2 Druon quercuslanigerum | reverse complement strand
TGTAGTTAGATATATATATATATCGGTCGTCCCCACCACTGACCCATGCCGTATCTAGGTCCTAATATCTTTGGTTTGTGCACAGTGATAAAATGTGTTCGAAAGATGGTAGTGCGTGTATTAAAAAGTTAGAGAATGATGCCAGAAGTGTCCAATTGGCGGCGTGACCGTACTAAACCTATATATTAATTAAATACGGCAAATTTAATTGTTTATTGTGAAATTTCTGACTTGAGTGTAGTTGAAGAACAATTTGTTGATTAATGAAATAGGAGTGATGTGACCGTTTGCGTTGCATATGTGAATATTGTGAAAATATTCGGAAAATAATCACAGATGTAAGGTTATGAGTGCATGCATGCATGCATACATACATACACATATACAATTTGACAGATTGGTTGCTCATTATTTTGGAGGTTATTTTTTAGAAGGAGAGTTAATAAATAAAAAAAAAAGATTGCGAAGGAATGTAAGCCTTTCTCTGAAAATAAATATTACGAATATAATTTTTCCTTAGAATTACAGGTTTTGAGGATGACGAATGATAAGATTATGAGTGCACATAAAAGTTGAGGGGGTGTTTATTATTTTCCACTTTACACTTACTGTTATTGCCCTTGGTAGTTATGTATGCCGGTAATGGAACATTGTTGCTGGTGCCGGCATCGGAACAAAATTAATTTTCTGATAAAAAAGACGAATTTTTAACAAAATACGTGAATATTAAACTAGAACAGATCAATTTTCAATTTTTAAAATCCATTTTTAAACAAAAAATGGAATAGCTACATTTTTAAATCAATGAAATAATTCTCAGCGAAAAAAACGAATTTTCAATAAAATAGTTTCATTTTCAAGCAACGACATGAATTTTTAACTTAAACTATGAAGCTTAACAAAAATTAATTTTCAACAAAAGAGTTCAACTACAGAAGATGAATTGTTAATCCATTAGTTAGGTTTTGAACCAAAAAGATGAATTTTCCAGCTAGAAGATTAATTTTTTACTAAATATCATGAATTTTCAACAAAATAGAATTATTTTCAACAACATTGTTTAATTTTAAAACAAAAACGATGAATTATCTACAAAACGGTTGAATTTTTAACCCAAAAATATTTCGTTTTACCAAAAATGGTCAGATTCTACCAGAAAGTTAAATATTTATAAACATAGTTTAATTTTTAACCAAACAGTTAAATTTACAGCATAAGTATGAGTTTTTGACAGAAAAAGTCCATTTTTAACCAAATAATGTTATTGTATACCTAATTTTTAAATCCTCAACGGAACTAGATTAATTGAGAGCCAAACAATTGCATTTTTAACCAAGGAGGATGAATTTTGAACCAAAATAATTAAATTTCTACCAAAAAATACAAGTTTTTAACCAAATTGTTGGATTTTAAAGTCAAAAGAAAGAATTATATAAAAAAAGGTTTAATTTTCAAATCGAAAATATGACTTTTTAACAAAGAAGTTAATTTTTAGCCGAAAAGATCAATTTTTACGCAACACAATTTTTCTTCTACCATAAAACACGATTTTTCAATGAAGTATAATAATTTTCGGGAAAATGGTTGGATGCTTAAAGCCAAAAATACATATTATTTAAAAAAACGATGAGATTCCATTTTAAACACAAAAATATGATTTTGTAACAAAAAAGTTAATTTCACCAAAAAGTTAAATTTTCATAAAAATAGTTTAATTTTGAACCAAAAAAGGTTCTTCTTGACCGAAAAATCTTATTTTTGACCGAATTCTTGATTCCTCAATCAAACAAGAATAATTTAGGTACAAACAGTCACATTTTAATAAAATAAGGATGAGTTTTCAACCAAGAAGACTAATTTCCGACAACAAAAAATCAATTTTCAAGAAAATATAAGAATTTTCCACTAGCAAAGACGAGAAGTTTCGTCGAAACAGCCTGACTAACTTAGTTAACATTTAGTACATTTTTTATTATTTTGTTGAAAATCCAATTATTTTTTCAAAAAGTAATCTTTTTTGTCAGAAATTCAGCAGCATGGTTGAAAGTTAAACCACTTTGTTATAAATTCAGTTTATTCATTGTAGATTCATCTTCTTAGTTAAAAGTTTACCTATTCCATTTTTTGAAAATTTGTTTAACATTCATCATTTTAGTAAATGTAAATATTTGATTAATAATTACTTTTTTTTTTCTTTTTGGTTGAGAATTAATTTTTAAACTCAAAGAATTTTCAACCAATATGTTGAACTTCCAATCAAAGGATGAATTTTTAACTGAAATGATCAATCTTCTACCAAAGCAGAAGTACGACTTTCAATAATTAGGTGGGTTTTTAACAAGAAAATATGAATACTTCACGAAAACTGTAATAGCTGATATTTCAAGCGAACAAGATTTTAATTTTTAATCAAAAACAGTTAAATCCTCAACTGAAACAGATTAATTTTCAATAAAATAGTTGCATTTTTCACCAAAAAAGATAAAATCTTTTTACAAAAAGATGAATTTTTAATAAAAGTTTTCAATGTTCAAACAAGAAAGATTTTTTAGTCGAGCAAGAAAAAAGTTGCTGAATTTTCTACAAAAAAGTGGACGCTTCAACCCGAAAACATAAATTCTCATGAAAAATGTTAACTTTCTACTAAATAGTTTACTTTTCAACTGAAAATGATGACTTTAAAAAAATTATGGAATTTTTAGCAACATAATTAAATTGAATAATAATAGATATAGTTAGTTAATAACCATAATGTTTTTAAGCCCTGAAAGCTCAGTTACTCCAAACTAAAATCCTTATGCTTCAATCAAGCCTAAAATATAATTCATACTAAAATCCATACTAGCTTAACGTAGCTTTAGCCGCTCCGTTATAGATATTAAATGACATATGATATATGTGACACTCGTCACATAGACCTACAAATAAGAAAAAATGTGAACAAAATTATTTACAATTTATAAGCTTGTACATTTTTTCCATTTTCAGATCTCCATACAAACAAGTAATATCTCGTACTTGAACTCCATATAAAATCCATATCGGGAATCGAAAGTTGATACTTAATATATTGGAATATGAATTTTAAATGACGGCGTTCTATTCTCACTAGGATTTGAAAAAAAATATCGTGAAATTCCACACTTTGTCTTGGTAAAAAATAGAAACAAAATTTACAGTTGTTACTAAAGAATGATTGTTCGTCTTCTTTATTTCATAGGTGAACTTATATTACTGCCATGCATATTTTAATTTCAAGGGTCACATTTTCGAAGGTTAAGTTTCAACATTGTCCAAAAGGATAGATTGTTACGAACCGTTAAGAAAAACAAACAAGCAAAAATAAAGTTTGCGAAAAAAACACTTGACACATGCAATATTGTTTCTAAACTACACATTCATACGATTGCTAGAGTTCGTAGCGCCGCAAAAAAAAGAAAACATAACAATATAATCCATTGTGTTTACATTTCGGTGGTCCCTATTATTAATTAATTTAAAACTCTCTTTTGCTCATTAAATATTTATTATCATACATATTAAATATACACTTTTTTTTAACAGAAATATCAATAAAATCATTTGTAAGTAAATAAATTTAATCAACCGCAATTTTTCTTCCTGTAATATTTTAGTTTTTCCCATTGTAGATTACTTTAAAACTTTCTACAATGACAGAAAATGTAATTTTATATAAACATTTGAAAATTTTAAATACGGGACTTAGAAATTTGATCGTGAATTTTCACCATTTTCAAATTACAAAATTTTTTTTACTTTCATGTAAGGTTTTGTTTTTAGGTATTTTATATTATTTTACAACGTTGCATTTATAGTTTTTAGCCGTTAGCCTTTACTGGGAGGACTGACGATTGTCTGTACTGGTGAGCTGTACCGGGCCAGTACTGCTCTAGTAAAGCACTAGCCAGCTGTACTTGACATAACTTCTTTAACTTTAGCTGAAAAATATCTGTCTGGCTCTGAAGAAAATATTCATTAGAGCCCTGAATCAAGTTTTCGAGAATAAGGAGTTTAAATATTCATAAAAGCTTTATTTCTGCATACTGAAACCTTTGAAAATCTGAAAATTATATTGTAAGCAATATAAGATTTTAGGAGTTCTCTGTTCGGGCCCCATTAGATACAGATAGGACAATCATAAGTTGTTCACAGACTAGATATTCTGATAGGGGCTTAACCATTTTTTTATATTAGATATTTTGATAGGGGCCCCAAGCACTTTTTTCAAGACTAAATATTCTGATGGGGAAATTTGTGCAAGGTTACCATCGAGGCGAATTCGGATATCAAGTTTAAATTTTGGCAATTTAAAAATTGAAAACACCTTAGCACTAAAAACTTTCCTTTTCGGTCCCTTGTAACCTGTATGAAATTTGAAACAAATCCATTAATATCTTAAAGTTTGGGCTACTCGACACATCATACATATCATATCTTAATCTGCATGATATATGTCATTTTTACAATTTTTCTAGATTTTCAAATTTAGTTCATGTACGAGATCTTAATTGTTTCTTTGGAGATCTGAAAATGAAAAAAATGTACAAGCTGTACAAATTATAAATAATTTTTTTCAGCATACACTTTCTTCACTTAAAAAGTTTACTTATACAAACATTAAGAAGATTAAATTGTTCAAAATGACAAGTTCTTGAATTTGTCAAAGTATTCTTTGTCATTTTTAACGATTTCATCTTCTTCATCCTTTTCGAAGTAGATTTCCAACAGAAGACAATTTTTTCATGATGAAAACATTATTTATAATTTTTGGAGCTTCTACATTTTTTCTTATTTTTAGGTCTATATGACGAGTGACACATATATCATATGTTATTTAATATCTATAACGAAGCGGCTAATATTACTTTAAGTTAGTATGGAAAAAGGGGAAAAGGGGTATGTTTCTTAAAAATAAAGAATAAGAAGAATTTAAAAAAAGTTATCATCAGGATATGTACTAAATGATAACTAAGTTAGGCAGGCTATTTCGACGAAACTTCTCGTCTTTGCTAGTGGAAAATTCTTATATTTTGTTGAAAATTGATTTTTTGTTGCCGAAAATTAGTCTTCTTGGTTGAAAACTCATCCTTATTTTATTAAAATGCGACTGCTTGTATCTAAATTAATCTTGTTTGATTCAGGAATCAAGAATTCGGTCAAAAATAAGATTTTTCGCTAAAGAATTAATTGTTGGTTCAAAATTAAATTATTTTTATGAAAATTTAACTTTTTGGTGTAAAATTAACTTTTCGTTACAAAATCATATTTTTGGGTTTAAAATGGAATCTCATAGTTTTTTTTAGATAATTTGTATTTTTGGCTTTAAACTTCAACCATTTTCTCATGAGGTGTATTAAAAGTTGTTTTTGTCTTTGAAAAAGAATGTAAGGGTATTTGATGGATACCTGATGCTAGATCTAAAACTGAAAAATATTTTGATCCTCCTAATTGCTCAAGAATTTCGGTAATATGAGGAAGAGGGTAAGCATCCCCTACTGTTTTTTCATTTAACGCGCGATAATCTATGACTATTCTCCATTTCTTTTCGCCGTTTGGACCTAATTTATTACCAGGCAAGTGAAATTTATATAAAAAATCTCGCAATATTTCTAAAAGACTTTCTTTTTCCTCATCATTCAAATGATCTAATTCCAGGATTTTCAAAGGGGAAGCCAATCTATTTGCGCGTTCTTTTGAATTTTCAAATTAATCTTGAGGGTACATTCCTACCTGAGGTCGCTGTTGAACGATATCACACTCCTCAAGTTCCAAAGGTGGTAGGGTAATGTCTATGTCGGTCGCGGTTGTGTTAATGACCAAACACCTTGCGTTACCTAAGAGGGAATTCACAAGGATTTTTCTCAAAAATACACCTGGCCCAGCATCTATCCTAGGTAAAAATCGAACGAGAGGGGACGTTCTTTTGTATGGTATTTCAATAACCTTTTCGGTTCTTGCAGGAAGACAATATGTAGATAGGGAAATTTCCTGTACCTCTTTGAATTTATATTCATTATCGTCGATGGTGAGAACAGCATTATGATTATTTAAATAATTTACCCCGAAAATACCATTTTGAGTGATTTGAAAATTCTTGGGAACAATTTGAAGTTGGATTCTATTTAGTTTTTTGAAACAGTAATTTCTCCCAGTGTGGAAACCATTCCAGAACCAATTCCAACAGGATTGTAAATTATTGATTTGTTTACCCAACATTGTGAATCGGCAAAATTTTCTTTAATTAGATTTAGCTCGCAGCTTGTATCTATCAAAAATAATGCTGTTCCCTCCATGAAATCAGAATTTTTCAATGTTATTTCAGGATTTTTTTATTGTCCTGCGGCTGTCTCGATTCGAAGGACGATGCGTCTGTTGGACCCGATTCGTGCTTTGGAGGGAGTTGGGCCTGTTTCTGCCCTGCCTTCATTGAGTTTTTTGAATGACTCGCTTTGGTCTTTTTCGCGTTTCGTTCCCTCTCGTGTTTCTGTCTAAGCCTACATTCATCAAAGGTATGGTTTTCATACTCGTAATAGGTACAATAGTTCTCGCGTTTTCTTTTATTATTAGAGACAAATTTTACGCCTGAAATTCGTAATTGAGGGCATTCGCGTTTATAATGACCTTTTTGTCGACAATTGAATCATTCTATGGACGACAACGGTCGTCCTTTATTAGGACCTGCTGATTCCCTGTCTGTCGACTGGACTACAGCCACTCGACTTTTTTTATTTAGGATTCTAAAACTTGAATCACACGCATAACCTGACTCAACTTTTTCTAGATCGCTAGAGTGAAGGAAATCGTATCATTTTCTCTCTAAATCCGCTACCATGGTTTGCTCAATAGCTTCAAGAGTGGGAGGTTCTTTATTTTTTATAAACATTAAAGTTTTTCTCATCTAAACTACGAATAAAATTCCCGACGGCATTCTCGCGGTATTCTTGGCATCTTTTTATTCCCCTTTCCCTAGGAGTTTTTGCCATTACTTGGCGAGTGATTTTATTCATTATATCCTGAATTCTTGTACCATATTCACGAATTTGTTCATTGGGGAGTCTTTTAATGGTAGATAAAGTCTGTAATAATTTACAAATATTAGGGCGAGGAGCATAGTTCCTTTCAAGAACTCCCAGTAATCCTTCTAAGGTTAATTCTCCTATGTCCTGAATCAACTGATGAGCAGAGCCAGTAATTTTGGTTCTAATTATCGTGATGAAAAAGATAATCTCGACGGGTGCGATGCATTTTGCACCGATTATGCAATGTTGAGAAAACATAGTAATCGAGAGATTTTTTCTATCAAATTCTCGCACCATATCTTTCGCAAAACGCAACACGCCTCTGTTTATATTTAAGCTTGATATATTTGAATTTACTGCCAATGACGAAGGACTATCAACTTGACTAATACCAGACATTATTAAAGAGTCGTTATCTGTTGACGCGACAGATACAATTACTTCATTTGAAGTTAAATTTTACTGACTACTAAGGGAAGAAATAACGTTACTTTCTACAGAAGAATCTACGGTATCTTTATCGGACACCCTTGTCCTTTTATTCCTACGAGTGTGTGCCATAATTAAAATATAAAAAAGACAATCTTATCTGGTTTGATGAGAATAATCCAAGCAGCTGTTGGAGAAGTCCTAATGATGAGATGAAGATACTTAATTGCTCGGGAAGGCTGGCGATGATCCTAGGTCCATGTAGAAAATGTCCTACAGTGTTGTATTCTTTTGCTGATTCAAAAGAGCGGTCCTTGATGATCAGCCTGCAGAAAGAGAGGAGTTATGTGTGGTCTCTTCCTTTCTGTCAACGAGCTTGGTGCAATTTGCAACACCTCACAGTCTCCGGGGTGAAAAACCACACCAAAACCCTTGGAGAAAGGTCGCGGCTATTCAGTTTGGAATCCACACACTGAAAGTTCACGAACTGTCACTTTCGATTGACTGTTCCAATGCACAAAAACTGTCACTTTTAAATGTTCACTTTACAAAACAGCTTTTAAATTTTTAAAGGTTTTCCCGCTAAATAAAAGTCTAACCTATAGATATACGGCACTGTAGTGCTGCGACGGGAGACTGCACTAGTCAAACGAAGAACCGCACTCAGGCAATTTAATCACCAATTAATTTGTGACATCCTAGCGTTGATATCTAGTAATTTTATTTTATTCTAGTGAGGAACTAGAGATAAGTCTCGAAGGTTGATAGCGTTCGAACGGCAAACGGAGGTAACTTTTGCCGCCGAACTATAAAAATATACACTAAATTGGGAAAGGTGATTAAAATTGAGAGATATTCGTCGTAAACTCGATTGTTTATTTATTTAACACGTGAGTCAAAACTGTTATGACACACACACACTATAAAAGTTTATAAGTTCGCGTGTACAATTTATCGATTTAAATTACAAGTTCTCGATGAAACTATACCGAAATAAAATTCAGTTTCCCGAAGACAAGTCTATTCCTTTTTGAGGAAGAGTTTATTCTTTTTCGCGGACGAGTTTGTTCTGACTCTAGTGACGCAGTTCGTCGTCGCCGTCGTTCCTCCACGTCACGAGGCCGGGTCGAGTTGAGGGCGTTGAACAGCTCTACTTTTGACCAATCGCTGCTCTTAACATTATTCCCGAAAGCGGCGAGTCACGCCTTTTTTGAGTTTGCAAGGGAGGGAAATTTAACCGGCGACAGTTTTCTCCCAATTTTCACGAATAGCCTGAGGGTCGGGGTCGTAAGGTCCCGGGCCTCGGCGAGTTAAGCCAAAACATATGCGGTGGCAATTTGAGTGTTTCTCGTTATGTTAAGGGGTTTCCTTGGCATCGCTATAAAAAATCATGGACTGAATCTTGAAAAGGACCAGTGACCAACTTATTTGAAGGAAAGGACTGTTAACAACTTTATTTTATGGGAAAGTTGTGAGCTTAGGACTTTATGATGTTTGGGTGGTCTGTTTTGAACTCCTCGAGTTAACATTTTGCAGATGTTTATACTATTAGTTGGGCAAGACTCGTCGAAGGTCTATTTTTTATTCTAAATTTATTGCATACTTGAATCTTAACTATGAGAAAGTCCCAGTATTTTCGTAGGAAGATAGAACAAAAATGTTAAACTTAATCGCTAATAATTTTATAATTTCTTTAACATTAGAAAAATACTGATAATCTGATCATTTGAAATTATTAACAAGTTTCGTGCTGGTCGGCAACGCAGAATGCGTAATTATCGACGAGTCTGAGAAATCAAACGTGTCGCCACACATTACACAATGCTGCTACGTTTAAATAAATGATTATTTTGACCATCTGTCACGAGGCGGCGAAATAAACTCTGCTTTGTTCGAGCGGGAATTTGACTTACGTCTGAGGGTATACCCGTTCCCAGCTTTTTCGGCCCGCCCCTTCACGCATGATGCGCTAACGAAAATAATTTATGGCACCTATAACTTCCCCAAAACCCAAACCAGAAGAAGAGCGGAAAGAGTTCTTGTCGAACGAAGGAGCCTCACTGAAGAAGATGTGTCTCGCAGCTGAGGCGACTATAAAAAGGACACTGAAAGAAATGTTGGCATTAAAAGCGGAGTTCAAAAACTAGTAGAAGCGTTAGAAGTCATCCAGGAGTAATTGGAACAGACCAAAGAAGCTCAAGCGAGCATCCTGAGCCTGATATGGAAACAGGCAAAGAGAAGCTCGAGTACTCCTAGGTGTTGTAGCACAAAGAGGACAGTCTCAAGTCCAGCGGAACATGAGGGTTCAAATTCATTAAGAAAGAGGAAAAATGACCTTGCATCGCCATCTGCGTGTACGGAAGTGAATAGAAGGTAAATAAGGAGAAAAACAGGAGAACCAGAAGAATTAAAATAGTACGGCTGGAAGCGGTGCTAATCAAACCCGCTGAAGGTAAATGTACGCGGAAGTACTCAGCGATATCAAGTCCAAGCTCAAACCAGAGGAGACAGACACGGTGATTCGGGCTATTCGTAAAACGAGAGATGGAGACGTTTTGCTGGAACTTGGAAAGCTCACGAAAGATACACAAGCTTTCGCAAAAGTAGTGGGAGATAACATAGGGGATGCCGGAATGGTTAAGAGTATGGTCCCTAAAGTTACTATGGAAGTAATGGATCTCGACTCCGTCACAGCAAAAAAAGATATCGAACAGGCTATACAATCCAGCATAGGAGACAGGACAGACCCTAAAGTGTCGGTCACCAAACTGAGCAAATGGGGACAAGTCTTAGCTTTTGTAGAAATCAGCGTAAGGGATGCGAATAAAGTATTAGAAACTTCACGCATAAAAGTGGGATGAGATAACAACTGAATCAGAGCTAGCACTCGAGTAGCACGCTGCTTTAGGTGCTTAGGAAGAACATAAGGCAGCTACTTGCGCTACAGAACATCGCTGTGTGCTGTTTGCTGAACTAGAAGAGGAAAACACGCGACTCGACCATGTTTCTGGATCAGGGGCCTCCAAGGTGTTTAGAGATGAGCTTAACAAGGCCAGGAAGACACAATCATGATTAAGGTTTTGCAAGGTAACATTAACAGAAGGAAAACCGCACATCACCTCGTTTCGCAGATTAGGTGCGAGAAGGAGGCCGACCTTGTCTTAATATGTGAGCAGTACACCAACAAAAAAAAGTTCAACATGGTACACTGATACTCTAAATACTGCAGCCATCTGGGTAGCCAACGCTAGGATAGCGCTAGTGAGTGATTCGTGTGAATACGAATCAAAGACGTGACTTACGTCAGTTGCTATCTAACCTCAAATGAAGGAAATCAGGAATACCAGCAAAAACTAGACCTTCTCGAAAGCATGATCCGCGAAAAAGATGGGAGGGTGTTGTTGGAAGGCGATTTCAACGCAAAAGCGGTTGAATGGGGTATGTCAAAAACAGACTCAGAACGCTTGTGCCAACTTACCAAAAAGTGGTACGTATAGGAGAAATATACTGGGAGTGATCACTAGTATATTTACCTGGAAGTAGGAGAAAAACCTAGTACCAATATATGCCCATCTAAGGGTGCGGGGTGGAAAGTATCACAAATGGATAAGGAAAAGCTGACCAGAGTGATGAAAGAAGGCGAAGAATCCCTTAAAACATCACTCAATAGAGCAGAAAGTCCACAAGGAGTGCACAAACTAGTCGAAGCGACGATGAAATTGATACAACGACCCTGAAATAAGTCTATGCCTAAACGAAAGCAACACGTAAGGCGACAATCCATGTACTGGCTATCAAAACAAGCAAGGCACAGAACTGGGGAGGCTTGGTCCAAGAGGAGGACGATGACTCCTGGGGCTTAGGCTATAGGATAGTCACACGTAAGCTGGGAACATTAACATCGAGTCCTAACATGGAAGCTAAAGAGATGGATATTATAGTCGATGGACTCTTTGCTAATCAGCAGGTGAGGGAAGTGAACGAAGACGACATAGAAGACGCCGATGTACCCCTCTTTAGTGAACAGGAGCTTATTGTAGCAGCACGCTCCTTGCAAAACGAGAAGGCGCCAGGACCCGACAATATCCCAGCAGAGGCTTTAAAAGTAATAACCCGCGCGAGCCCAAGGCTCTAATCAACGTGTACAACAGCTGCTTAAAAGCGGGAATCTTTCACAAAAAATGGAGGATACAGCGGTGAGTACTCATAAGTAAAAGAAAATTGATAAAACCTCGCCTGATGTCAGCTATCCAGGCAGCTGGTGATCTATCTGAAAGGCAGTATGGATTCAGAAGAGGACGTTCCACGGTGCATGCTATTCGAGAGATAGTGGAAACAAAAGACCAGGCTCAACAGGGAAACCATGCTATTAGAAAGATCGTTCTCCTGGCCACCCTGGATGTTAAAAATGCATTCAACTCGGCAAGATGGGACAATATGATAGAAGCATTAAAGAAGTTTCGGGTACCAAAGTACATTCTACGAATCCTTAAAAGTTATTTGAGCGATAGGATACTGTTTTATGATACCACTGAAGGGACAAAGAGAAGACTGAAGACGGTGGGAGCTGCCCAGGGGTCGATCCTAGTACCTGACCTCTGGAACATCTCATACGACGGAATCCTTCGAATGGAGGTGCCGGATGGGACATACCTGTCTGGATTTGCAAATGACATAATATCAGTCATAGTTGCGTGGGACGTAGAACAGAGACAGTAGAAGCTGAATCAAGTTATGCGCTGAGTGACAAGGTGTATGGACGACCATGGGCTGGACCTAGCAATGGAATAAATCGAGTTGCTTCTGGTTACCAACAAGCACATACCAACTATGGTACCGATGCAGGTAGGCCCAGAGGAAATTCACACGAAACTAGTATTGAAACATCTCGGTGTGAAGATGGATTCAAAACTAAAATACTGGGAACAGATCTGAGAACAGGGGACAGGCGGCAGTGGTAACGTCGGCCCTGGGCAGGCTCATGACAAATGTGAAAGGGCCAAGATCATGCAAAAGACGACTACTGATGTCAGTATCACAATCCATAATGCTGTATGGAAGTGAAATTTGGGCAGAAGAATGTAAGCACCACAATAAAAGTTTTACTCGCTGAAATGGCGGTTGCTCTTCAAACTCTCAAAGAAGTGCGAGAGACAGAAAGAGTTGCAAGATAGCCTTCTTGCTATATCGCTTGACATCACGTGGACGGAGAAAAAACGTGAGAGAAAAGAGGACTCGAGAGGACGCCTGTTGCTTCGTCCAAAAATAAGAGATCAGCATTAAGCCCGGCAGATAGAAGGAGCTACGCCGGTTGATAAAAGAAAGAGGAATGAGTCAACACCTGTTAGTTAGACATTAGTCGCGGGAAGGAGGAATAGAAACACCCAACCAACTTCGGGTGACACTCCTCAACGTGCAAGACATACTATACAAGACGGCAAACCTGCTGAAAAGGCAGTGACAGAAAAGAGACGCCGACACAAATATGAGAGAAGACAGCGATCGGAAGCAGTTCTTATAAAACCCGCAAGCGGAAAGAACTATGCTGATATGCTCCGAGGCATCAAAAGTAAGGTAAAATTTGAAGACACCCAGACTGATATCAAGTCGATCCGCCGAACCCGGAGCGGAGCCGTTTTGCTCGAAAAAGGGAACAAAACGAGGGATATCAAAGCCTTTAGCGAGGCTCTTAAGATGACACTGGGAGATATGGGCACCATGAGAAATCTCGTGCCTAGAGTCACGCTCTAGCTGCTGGATTTTGACTGCGTCACAACGAAGGAAGATGTCGAAGATGCGCTTAAGCGAGATCTCGAAGGAAGAATGGGAGACGCGAAGGTTTCCATAACGAAACCAAACAGAAGGGACCAGATTCTGGCAATAGTTCAAATCAACGAACCAGAAGCTAAGAAGCTGTTGGAATCCTCTCGCATAAAAGTGGGCTGGATATACAGCAGGGTCAAACGAAGAAGCACAGTCGAACGGTTCTTTAAGTGCTGGGGCTACGGGCATCAATCTAGAGGCTGCCGGGGGCCGGACTGCACCTCTCTCTGCTACAAGTGTGGTAATGGAGGTCATAAAGCTGCCTCGTGCACAGGAACCCTCCAATGCGTACTTTCCGCAGAAAGAGAACAAAATCCGGAGCTACTGAAACACTTCCCAGGTTCGGGCTCATGCCAAGTGTGTAAACAGGCATTAGCCAGGGTTAAAAGCAAAATCAACGAATGATCAGGATACTGAAGGGTAATGAACTGGAGCAGATTGGAAGATGATCTTCTGACGAATCTAATCGTCGAAAAGTAGGTCGACATGCTAATCAGAAGTGAACAATATAAGGCAAGGGATAGTCCGACATGGTTTGGAGACATGCCTGTAAGCACACATGGAGCCGGAAACGGATTCACGTAGGTGAGGAGCAGAGGCATTACATATGTCAGTTGCTACCTCACTCCCAACGAGAGTATCCTTGACTTCCAAGGCCTAATTCAAGGGAAAAAAGTATCATGGAAATTGCTTCTAGAACAGGACTAATGGCTCTGAACAAAGGGCGATCTGCGCCCTTCAGGCGAGCAGGGCAAAAGGGGACTATACCGGACATCTCCCTGGCAACAGAAAATCTGGCTCCTCTTGTACGAAGCGGGGAGGTGAACGAGGATTACACCGCAAGCGATCACCAATATATCAGCGTAAGCTTAGGAAGAATGCAGCAAGCTATTAGACACATCTGTAAACAGCTGGGATGAAACACTGCAAAAATGAATATAGATCAGGTGGATAGGTTTATAAATGAAGGGAAAGAAGCTCTATTCGCTATGCACGACAATGTCGATCAAGCGGCGGAGTGGAAAAGCTGGTGGACTCCACTATGAAACTCATCCATCGGGCTTGCGACGCGTCAATGCCCCGGAAGAGAACTCGAAGCAACAGACGCACCAATTACTAGTGGACGGAGAAAATCGCCCTCCTTAGAAATAGATGCCTGCGGAGTAGATGGGAAAGAACCCGAGCTAGGAAAACAATAAGGGGTAACATATCAAGCACAAGCCCAGCTGACGTTCAACATCGGCAAAATAAGAAGGATCTGCGGAACGCTATTAAAAGAAGCAAGAAACAGAACTGGTTTCGGCTCGACGAGGACGTCAACAACGAGCCTTGGGGTCTGGGCTACAGAATCGTTTCATGAAAGCTTGGAGCCCTTTTAACATGCGGGCGATGGAAGCAGAAGTAGCGGACATCGTCGTTGATAGCCTCTTCCCACCCACCCGGTGAGGCAGAGGGCCAACGATGGGGCCACGGCTGTGGAGACACCACCGTTTACAATGAAGGAGCTACTAGCAGCAGTGAGCGGCCTGCGTAACAGGAATGCCCTTGGATTAGACGGTATACCAACAGAGGCGTTAAAAGCGGTGGCACGCATCCGCCCTCAGATGCATTTGAACACCTAAAACGCTTGTCCAAATGGAGGAATCTTTCCCAAACAGTGGAAGACGCAACGTCTAGTACTCATTAGCAAAGGCAAGGGTGATCCAACATCACCAAAGCATATCGTCTCTGTGTATGTTGAACACTGCGGGTAAACTCCTGGAAAAGCTGTTGCACCCATTATACGAGGAAGGTAGTCCTCCTGGCAACGTTGGGTGTAAAAAACGCTTTCAACTCTGCCAGGTGGGTCGACATGCTTGAAGCTCTTAAGAAGTTTAAGGTACCAGAGTATCTGCAGCAGATGATCGAAAGCTACCTTAAGGATAGAGTTCTCGAATACGAGACAACGAGAGGAACCAGAAGGAAGGACATAACGGCCGGTGCCACCCAGGGTTCATCCTGGGACCAGACCTCTGGAACATTTCGTATGATGACATCCTTCGTCTACAGATGCCAGAAGGAGCATACTCATCGAGCAAATTCAGTGGACACTGAATCGGGTCAGGCACCTAGTGGACCAGTGGATGGAGAGCCATGGTCTAAGCCTAGCAACGGAAAAAATCGAGTTGGTGCTTGTCACCAGGAAGATGATTCCTACGATAATAGAGATGCAGGTGGGCACGCAAACCATTCAGACGTAGAGGGTTCTAAAGCACCTTGTAGTTATGCTGGATACCAAGCTTACCTTGTGGGAGCACATTATTAAAGCTGATAATCAAGCAGTAACAGTGACAATGGCACTGAGCAGGCTTATGGCCAATGTCAACAGACTAAAGCCCTCTAAGCGCCTACTACAGATGTCGGTAGCCCAGAATATTCTCCTATATGGTAACCATGGAGAGGTAAACTATTACCTGACACAGTTTCTATCGGGGCATGGATATTTTCGGGCCTACCTCCATACGATGAAAAAGGTGTAGAGTCCGAAGTGTATCTACTGCGAAGCCGATCGCGACGACGCAGAGCACACTTTCTTTGACTGTGGACGCTGGACAGAGTACCGAGAGGGGCTCGAAATGGTAGCAGGACGTCTAACACCAGAAACTGTGATAGCAGTAATGGTGTGAAGTGAGGAGGTTTGGGATGCAATAGCCACCTACGTAGAAAGAATTCTGCGGCAGGAGAAAGCAGAAATGGATGTGGCAGAACAACAGTCCTAAATAAGCGAAACAACCATGCCTAACGATGCGTTATATCCTAGTTGGAACAAGAAGTAAGAAGCTTCTCTTTCTCTAGTTTCTTTTGTTTGTTTTGCAGGACAGGAGACTTTCTCACAGGGTCTAAGGCCGGCGAGCCCAAGAAGAGGCATTTGTTCTCCCCTGGAGGGAGAGCCAACTGCATAAAGAAGTCCAAGCTGGCAAGAATGGTGGCGCCGAGGTACGGCGAATTGGCCTTATCCAATTAAGGTTTAGTGGGTAGGTGCCGTTTCGATAAGCCCCACACTCACCTTCGTTCCTTGTGGACTAGGTGCCCGTGTGAGCATGTTACGTGTATGTATACTATGTATATATGCATGATGTGTCTATACTGGGCTCGTGGCCCCCAAGGTTCGAATGTGGTTAGTGCATGAGCATTTCTCCGTTTTTACTCCTTTAACAAACAAAAAAATTTGACGTTTGGTAGAGAAGCTGGAATATTCCCATGGAATACGTTTTTATACCAATATAGCCAATTGCAGTGACACTAAAATACGTGAATTTGATTGTATAATTTGTTTATAACAATGATAAATGTTGTTTCATAGGACTCTAATGTGTAATATCCTTGTTCTTCAGATCAAAATAAATGATTCCACAGAAAATAAAATTTCTCGAAGCATAGATATGCCAAATAAGTGAATTTGCTTATAAAAATGGTTTAAACTATTAACAATAATTGTTATTTGGTGCTGTTCGCAATTAAAAATTGATTCTTCACATTTTTATAACAAAATTCATGTAAATAATACATTTGAAATCCGAAAATGCAGAAGTTAACAGTTAAAACCATTAATTTGTTTATAACAATAAACAAAATACAGGATATTTATGTCAAAGTTACATTTTTATTCAAAAAGCAGTAGTCGAAGTTTAAAACTAACATTCGGCAAGCATGATAAACGGTGCGCCCAAAACGGCTTCTATAATAGGACTGCAGTACAACTGCGAAATGGTACACGATCAAAAAAAGTATTGGGTCAATTTACCCAGTGTGTTCTACGTGATCCAAAAAATAGGTGCGTTCTCGGAGGGTTAATTTTGATAATAAAAGAAAATTTCCAAATATGCAGTAAAGCTTGGAAAGCATATTATTGTGTCTCTAAATTTTATTTTTATTTAAACCCGTAGACACGATTCTTGTATGTATGTACGTAAAATTTATTTTAAACAAAATTGGAAACACAATTTCAACAAAAAAATTGTTTTCTAAAAATTTGAAATTTTTTTAGTATTTAAAAGATTGCAACTTGATTCTTTATCCAAAAATTAATATTTTTCCCCTTTATAATTTTTTTAGGATAAGTAGTATTAAAAATATAATAGATTGTCGAAAACTGGTCATTTTTCGTAAAAATGTCCATAACATGATAAAAATTGACTTAAAAGAACTTTCTTGAGCTTATTTTAAAGCTCTTCAAATGTACTTTAAAATTCGCTATGATTTTATAAGATACGTTTATTTCCAGTTGCCATGAAAGCGGTCAAAGCGTCTAAAATTTTTCAAAATTTCACAACTTCAAGCATGCGCAGAAGAAACTGGGTCCATCGTTAATAAATTTGTTTGTAGCAATTTAAAATTAAATTACACGAAATTTAAAATGAGATGTAAAAAATGCATAATAGGAACATTAGTTCAAATTGTTTTGGTCTTACGATCAATTTGAAAATAAAAAAGAAAAGGAGTATTTCAAGCCAATATTTTAATACAAATTTAAACGAATCACATCATGCGACGTTTCGACCTTAATCTGTCGGTTATCCTCAGGCAAATATACCTCATATTTTATACAGTTATAGAACTTCAAAATTGTGGTTCGGTAAAAAAAACTTTAAACGGTTTTGATATCACTTTCAAGTACATAATTTTTTAGTAAAAACCTTAAAAAAACAAAGAGGCTTCCAGTAATTAGGGTTACATTTTTAAAAAATTCAACCGAGCGAAACCACAATAGTCAAAGGGATCGTTCACATGTTACGTAAGGCGGTTTTTTTCTTTTAAATAAAGATGAGAATAAAGTTGCCGTTAAATAAGAAATGATACAACGATATAAACAAAAGAAAACGTCCTTAGGTATTATGTGAACGATCACAAACGACGGGCAACCAAGTCTATGCAGACTTGATTCTTGTGATTCAAAGAAATTAGTAATAGAATTATCTATAATTTTTTTCCAATTTGTATTTTAAGTAATAATAATAATGACCTAGTTTATGAATCCTGTCAACTACATTGCTGATTTCACAATTTAAAAGTTTATTCTGGTAGGTTAATTTTACTTGTTGAGTTTTGTGTAAATTTTATAATGAACATTAGTTATACTATATTTCTTAGAATTATTCAGTATATGAGCTGGAATCAGGGATTCTTTTTTGCATCTAATGAGAAAGGTTCGTTGTTGTCTTAGGTGGACCTACCTCCGTTGAGTTTTTATCCAATCTCCGATGTCATGACGTGTAGCTTGACCGTATCTTATACGTATAAAATCTAAGTATCCCATTTACATAGATCGTTATAGATCAATTTAAAAAAAAATTTTAAACTTCTTGAAACTTTAAGAAGCAAACAAAATTTTTACTTTTACTTTTACTTTTTTAGTAAAAAAGTCTTCTGCGATGTATAGTTCGCGAGATATAAAACTTTTAAGAGCTTCTTCTTTTTCCTGAGGTGAGCTTAAACTTTTGAGCGGTAGTATATGTATGTACGAATGTATGCATGCACGTCTGTCTGGCTATGTGCACGATACTTTCGAAAAATCAAATCTATTAGACTGGCCTTTGGTACACTCTTTCAGTGTTCTAAACTAAAGGCCAAGTTCATTAGCCACTTTTTTCAACAATTAAAAATTCTCTGTACGGATATTCATAGTATTCAAAAATGCGAACAATTTATCTTCATGATGTTTTTTACAAAACGAAAAAGTACCAGAGTTATAGCATTTACAAAATTCCAAAAAACACCCGAAAATAAACATTTTCAGCCAAATAACGCACGATGTGAAAAAATTCAGGAGAAGAAAAATGTTGGTTTTTGAATGCCCTACAAGATTATCATAACAACTTGTCGAGTTTTCATGAAAAATCGAAAATTCACATTTTTACAGCATAAAAAATGGAAAATCCAAAAATAACATTTTTTCATTCAACAGTTTCACAGTATTTCAAAGATTTTCAAATGTATAAATGTTTACAAAAAAATGTATATATATGGTTTTGGTTTCGTACCTAAATGAGGGTCGGGAATGTGAAAATGAGACCATATGAAATCCCATCTAGACACAACGCTGCTGACCCCCACGCCCTTTCATTCATCTAAATTTCGTTGGATTGTTCTTGTAACTAGACTCTAGACACTAGATGCTTGGAGAGGCTCTTTTTGTAAATTATTAGGAGATATTGGAATAGAGCACCACAACTGCGATATAGAACACAATGCGGTAGGAAATTCAATTGACAAAGTATGGGTCACGGAAATGAGCAAATTTAGATTTTGAAAAAAGGGCAGTAGTTGCAATAAAATGTTAAATAACAAAAGTTTTTTTCAAGACTGTTCATTTTTTTTAACGAGACAATAAAACTACGTGTGTATTAATGCCAATGCGTGTTATGAATTGTAATAATATACGCTTATTTAAATGCTATACAATTTAAGGGATAAACTCGAATGCGAAGTACGAGATATGTACGTGATAAGAATGTGTTCGTCACAGTCGAAAAAGCTTTAACGATGTTTTGACCTTTAGTTTTAAAAAGGCTGTGCACATGTGTGGGAAATATAGAAAGACCGAGCGCGTAGAGCGAGGTAAATATATTGTCGAGCGCAAAGCGCGAGATGAATATGTTACGGAGCGCGAAACGCGAGATCCAACAGTCGCGCGCCCTAGGCTATAATTTTCGAAGCAAATATGTATGTTTACTTTAATCGCTAGCTAACTTTACTTTGTTGATTGCTGAGAGGAAAACAATGGACCAAATGCATGGGATTCGGTGCAAATTGCCCTATTTTGCCAATATCTTCGTAAAAACTAATTTTTTCTGTATAAGTTTATTTGAAAAATAGTTTTTATTTTTTAAGAACTATTTAATGACATAATAAAATGATAGAAATTATTATTCATTACTGATGGTTGATGTGAAAATACCTTGAAACGTGATGATTTTTGTTTTATCAGCTAAAACAAAACTGTGACTTTGATCCAATCTCTAACTTGGCTACACATTGTTCTCATCCTCTATTAGTCCGTGGTTCACTTTGTGCCTCTTTGTTATTAGGTTAAGCTGTTTATATTTATTAATTTCATTTTTGAATTCTTTTTATTTATGTGTTGATTTTTCGGCAATTCTCTTAACTCGAGTTTGGATTTATATTTGAAGAAAAGAATTACTTTTGAATTGTATCGCTTATCGAGAGAAATAGGGGGGGGGGGGGGTACTCGCACTTTTTGAGCTTTTTAGACGACGATGTTCCGCACTGTATTTTGACAGTTCCAAGGCATTTTTAACCTGAAATGAAGCATTCCAAATTTACTTTATCCACTCGTTGCACCACACAAATTCCACAAGATTGTCTGCACAATTCCAAGACGGTAAAGTATATTCATACAGATGTTTAACTCCACTTTTTGACAATCTTTCATTTTCATAACAAAATGCTATTACTCAAGTCACTGGCTCTATGAGTTTATTACTCGAGTACTACCCAGGAAACAAAAATCCATTCACTTTTTTTTAATGGCGTTTGAAGGCTCTTGAATTGCGTATCTGTCACTGGAATTCCAGATTGCCGCCGATTGGTTTTTTAAAGACTTTTAGTC
>JAAAKG020012460.1:0-20902 GCA_010014905.2 Druon quercuslanigerum | reverse complement strand
ATTTATAGCTTCGTGGAGGTCTCCATCACTTAGAGAAAAGTTGATGAGAAATGCAAATCTCTCTGAAACTTCCATATGCTTTCAGTTCTGTTCACTCTCTAGAATTTTATGTTTGTAAGAAAATTTTACAAGTCTTTTTCATTTTTCGGGGGCCCCCTGAAATCGGGGGCCCCAGGCAACTGCCTATTCTGCCTACTTGTTAATGCGGCCCTGCTGCCTCCCTTATTTTACCAGCTACCCCTACCATCCCTTCCCTCATTTCTTCAACATCAGATACATCCACTTTCCTAATTTACCCTTATCCTCCATTGCCTTTCATTTCCTTTTCTCCTCTTGTTTCCCCTAACCTAATCTCACGTCCCACTACTTATTTTCCCCACTTTCACTACTTTCGCTCCCAAAATTTTCCCTCACCTCCCCTACTTACCCTTCCATTATTTCTCCTCATTTGTTATGACTTTCCCTTCTTGAAAGAAAGTACGACGGACAGACGGACACCCGACCCGAAACTATAAGGGTATCTGCCCGAGGCTTAAAACCCTACAAATATGAGTCTACGAAAAATTAAATAAAAAGTTATTGATAAATGTGGTGAAACGGATATAAGTAGAAGTTATTCATACTTGGAACAAAAGCCGCTGAAGATCGGAACAAACTTCAGGTAATAATGTGCAGCCACGAAGTTTTAATTGGCCTCATTTAGTATTAAAATAAAAAAATTCTTTTCTTATCTTAAAACAAGACTGGTAAAGAACAATAAGAATATATTACTTCTATGAAAAGTTTCAAGAATCAAATTTCAGAATCTAAAAAAAATAATGGATGGGTGAAGAAACACAAAATGATCAGCTGTTAATGAACTAAGGAAATAGATAACTTTAGTTTTACTCTTCATATTATATTATCATTTATCTACATTTTTTACAAGCTTAACATTCATGTCTCGCTGAATACCTGAGCTTTTTCAAGTTAAGTGATTTTTGATTTTGTTTAAGGTTAACCAGTATGCATCGGAAAACAACCCTGCAGGAGATAATAATCTACAGTTAATAATCCTTATTAACTGTAAATAAATCAAAAATTTAAAATTCACATTCATAAATATTCGTGAAAATTGCAATAGGAGAAGTAATAGTTAGTGAGGAGAATTAGAAGAAGCAGGAGAAATGAGGAAGCCTACGTGGGGCAAGTAAAGAGCGAATAAAAAGCAGGAAAGTAAGAGAAATAAGAAGAAATTAGAAGAGGGTAAGTGAGACAGTTAGTGGGAGCAGAAGTCGGAAAAGTAAAAAAAAATAAGGAGAGGGTAAGTAGGG
The DNA here is from genome assembly GCA_010014905.2 of Druon quercuslanigerum. NCBI lineage: Eukaryota > Metazoa > Arthropoda > Insecta > Hymenoptera > Cynipidae > Druon > Druon quercuslanigerum. The sequence continues at coordinate 19,589 of JAAAKG020012460.1, read as the reverse complement.
AAAGTGAGGGGTAATCCAAAAATTGGAAGTAAGAGACGTGAGTGTAAGTTATAGAAAATAGGGGAAATTATTAGCAGCGAGTGTAAGTAGGAAAGGGGAAGTAAGGGCTGGGGAAGAGAAGTAAGGGTCGAGGAGTGTTGGCTGTAAAATTGAAGCGAGAGGGATGTAAAGGAGAAAGAAGTTGGGGAAGGGAGGCAAAAGCTGAAGAAAGGGGTAGGAAATAGGGGAATGTAGTCGGATTAGGGAAGGGAAAGTACAAGAGGAGGAGTCTATTTTGAAGGTTACATAATTTTTACAGCGCATTTTTAATATGATCGATTTTATTTGTGAATGAGGGCCAATAATTACTTTTCTCGTGTCCTGAAAATGTAAAAATCATATACGTAACTCATTTTTTTTACAAAAAAATGGATGCATAATGTTTTATTCCCCTACTTCTCAAGTAATGAATTGAAAAAAATGTACAATTTTATAATTTTGAAGTGCAACTTCTCTTGGCACGGGAGAAAAATGGAGTGATTCTTAATTAGTTTAAAGAATTCTTTTCGACATCCCCACTACTGCCAGCCTAAGCAAAGCATGTATATATACCTCTCTTTTCTCTCTCTCTATCTCTCAAAAAATGTCAAAGTTAATCCGTTAAAGATTTAATTTTGCCATGCGTCCGCACTGTCACGCATGGGTTAAATTATTGTATTGAAAATAAACTTTTTCGTTGAGCATTCATATTTATTTCATACAAAAATAAAACAAATTTGTTGTAAATGACTTTTTGAAAGAACGCTTAGTGCTTGTTTAAATTGTAAAAAAATACATTAAAACCACAACAATTAAATTTTTGGAAAAGCAAGGCAAGGTACGAAAGAATGAAACAACAGAAGACAAAATTTGTTCAAATAAAATGGATCCACAAATTTCTTGGCACTCACTTTTTGATAGGACGCGGAATTTTAGTTTTGATCGTAAAAAATATCATTAAAAATAGAAGAATAACATTTTTGGAAATAAGACACAAATTAAGAAAACAAGAAACGAGAGAAGCTCTTTACTAAAAAAGTTTCACATATTTTTCATCATTTATTTTTTGACAGGACGCGTAGTTCCGCAAACATTTTAATTGATTTCGAAGCACCAGATGCATAAAGAGAATGTGTTTTCGTTAAAGCTCAATGAGCTTTAGCAAAAGAGAACTCACAATCATTGAATTACAGTTTTTTGTGGTGTGACCTTAAAAATTAAAAGATGTGTGCATACATTTGGGGGCAGATTATTATTTTTTATATACTTTACTTGCCTATCATTCTCCTATTTCCCCTTTTTAAAAGAATTTTGGGTTGTGACCCTTACTTTGCCGATAATGCCTTACAAAGCTTAAATCTATTAAATACTTAAAAAAAAAATTACAAAAGTTTTAAATCCATAGATAAAGAAAGCTTCAGAATTTTAAAAATATCGCATTAATTCAAGAGACTTTAATTAGCATTTCTTGGTTTTTAAATTATCTGAGTTTCTCAAGGTAAACTAATAATACACGTGCAATGAATTAAAAACCACTGGATTGAATACATTTTTTAATGTTCCGTAAATTTTTTTATTGCGTCACTAAGCACCAAAAATGAGTTTTATACGATCGACACACAAAAGATAAAAAATATAAAGATCTCAAAATAGTATATATACATGATGGTACTTAAAATTAATCATTAGTTACGCTGCTCTCAAAATTCTGCGACAATCTTTTTTTCATGAATTTCACAAAATGAAAATGCTTCATACTCTGATCTTCATCATTATCATCATTCTGAATTCTATTGGTAAGCAGAATAATTAATTATTATAATCTTTTTGTTTATCATCTTTTGACCTCTATAGCTGAAAAACTCGAATTTAAAAAAAAAATTGCAATTTACAATTCCTTAGAGATAATTTGAGCGAGTTTGCTTTATTTATTTAAGTACGACTCCATGTCGGCAGTACCTTTCAACACTTTTCTCAATCTCTTTACAGTCCTCAGTTATAATTTTGCCACACTCTAAAGAAACGAGAAATTAATGCGTTAATGCGTGAGAAGGCACCCAGGCTTACTACGCGCACGCGCATGTCGATTTCAAGAAAAAGCAAAATATTCCGCTCGATTCTTTTGAGTGGGGACGCTCGCATCTGGGGAGCGCTCATATCTTTAGAGCTCGTATCCTTGGAGTTTGAACGTAAATGAAAAAATCTCGTCCTTTTTCTTTTTGTAGAGTTAAGTTTACAGTCAGAGCGTACACCTACTGGCAATCCTATCCCTCGCTGTCCTCATCGCGAGCGTTCTTATTCTCCTACCAGAATTTCCCTAGAAAGAACTCTTCCTGCTGCCGAGACTTCTACTCGTGTCAGGTCCAGGTCTCCTCCTGCCAGGCCTGCGTTTTCATCTATATTCGGATTTCCAATTCGAAAACTTAGATTTGTTAGACTTATTCCCTACAACAAGCCGCACCGGGTATTTGAAATACGAAGATACACTTTTCCTGAAGATAAACCACTTGAATTGAGAAGAGATCGAGGTTTATTTAAACCCATGCCATCCGAAGAACGACTTGTTTTAGCAACATCCACTAGTGATGTCTTCGCAATATTTGAGCGTAAAAACACACTTCTTCGTGGAATATATACTCGTGTTAATGGATTTGGAAAACGGGCAAAAATAAATATAAACAGTGGTGTAGTTGACTTGATGAACCAAGATGAAATGGATGAATCTCCCATAGGTAACCCTAAGCCAATCAAAAAAAATTATAGAATATTGCTTCTAGACGAACTGTAAAACAAAATCATCTACACGAAAAATTAATTTAGGAAAAAATAAAAGTAAAATACATTATTGTCTGTAATCCGATCTAGGATTAAAGTTCTACGAGTAACTGATAATTACAATAAAAAGTCAAAGTATTACCATTCTCAAGGCTTAACTCTTTCGGCAATGCCCCAGTGCCTATTTTTTAGAAAAATATCAAAAAAGTTATTATGAGCTTATATCAGGATGTGCATGTATAAAATTACTTTTCTTTGTGAGATTACATTACAGTAGATAGAAAGTAAGGGCTCAACGTCAAAATGGCTTCAGTTTGAAATCATAAAGAAACATTTTTGTTTTCAAATAAAGTCTGCATATTCACGTAGCTATTTTGGCAAAGAAAAATATCACGCAATTACTTACATATATTATCTAGTAAACTATTTGGTTTATTTTGAACTGCTTTTATTTTTATGAATTAAATTGTTTTGAAAACAGTTCTGCCTTTTTCTTAAAGCAGGGACTTGATCACAGAAATATTTGCTTATATTAAAAACTTGTTTCTTCGAGTCTAAGAAATATTTGGTAATATTTAGAGTGCGCTTCTTTGGACCAAGGAATCACATCTTCCCATTGGAAAATTTTTTACTTTAGTTAACTTACTTAAATGTGTTAAGCGGAAATATTTTATTTTAGATCACACTTGACTGTATTAATTGTTTAATTTTTATGATAAATCTCTTATTAAAAAAAAATTTTCTTGGCAACAAATATTTTATACAGAATGTTTAGTTAAAACCGTTTTTTGTTTTTGCCTAAAAAATGTTTTACAGGAAAAATTTAGTATTCAGCAGTAAATTTTTCTTTATATAAATATAATGCAGAAAATTATATTTAACATGGATTATATTTAGCAAGTCTAGTTTTGGTAATGTGGCTAATAGACGATGTATTTTCTTGAGTTAATATTTTCATATCATCCGGAATCAAATAAAAGTTACTTCATTCAATGGAATAACAGTTCTGATCATACTTTACTCAGAATTCATACAACAAGTATTGTTGATTTAAAACGTTTTAAGATTATTTTTATATTTTCTGAAATTTTACCATAGTATGGAATAGTAATATTGCTTTTTGCGTTGAAATACAAAATTAAGTAATCGACCAGATTAGGTTGAGTTGCGAAACCAATTAGTAGAAGCCGAACAATTATCATTTTTCATAATGATAATGTTAAGAAAGTTGATTGTATTAGTATTTTTTATTTCATACCTAAAGTAGCAATTGCATACCTAAATTGCATACCAAATTGCATACCTTAAGTAGCAATAATTCTAAAATCTAGTTTATTAGAAATCTCAGGTCCTAAGACTTGCATTACTATGTAGGCCAAATTATTAGAAATCCATTAGGAACTTTTTTCCTTCTTTAAATTAATCTAAAGGTAAATCAGCGAATTTTTTAATGTAAGATCGTCTTTCGCCAATACTATTAAGCACCAAATCTACAGGAAAATTAGCAAAAAGGAAAAGACATGTAAATGTACTTTATTTTGAAAGGAATAAACGCAGCTTTTTTAGAGCTTAGGTACAGGATGCTCGAAGGTAAAGAAGGACCTGATAACGAATCTGTTTAAGAAAAAAAATCTGTTGAATAAAAAGAATACTTTTAGTTCCACCTGCATGACATTAATTATATTTTACTTTCTGTAGCCTAATACTATTCTAAGAAACTTATTGGGTAGAACAGTTAGCTTTTCATACTGAATGTATGCCATTCATATTCCATAGAGCTACGAGCAAGTAGGATAAAATATATATTATCTCAGGCGGAAGTATTATGTATAGTTTATACATTGCGTGAAGTATTATATATAATATTTATTTATTTTATAGATTTTTGGTTACAATTTGTGCCTAAAAATAGGCAAAATGAGTATCTCCTGTGTGATACTTCTAAAGAGCAGCATCGCACAGGATAAATACTAAAGCGCAGACTCCAGCAACCCCCTCCTCGACGACGTTACGTAAGATCGAGAAGGGAGAACTGGAGTGGAGCTATAAAATGTGCAACTCAGCTTAAAAACGGCTGCCTGGATCTTGTAGTTGAAAAGCACATATCGCAGAGGGGGATTGGTAGGAGAAGCCCAGAGACTAAAAAACTCTGGCCCTTGTCCGATAATTCTACTCTAAAAGGAAAGAATCGCAAATTGTTGGTTAGTAACCTGACATTTTGGAATTCTACTAGGCTAAGTTGTCTTAACGAGAGCCCAGTTGGACAGTATCCTTTAAAGCTGTCTATAAAAGAGGCTTAACTTTAAAAGCGATCTCTGCGAGGCATATTTATAAAATCTTTTGACTTTCTTTTTAAGTGCCTACGAGCCATCGATTATTCTAAGGGTCCCTCATTTTGACGAGCTTCATAATAAAATTTTATTTCAAAGGCTGATGCCTCAATTTTCGAGAAATTTTATAATCTCCGAATATAACCTTCGCTTTTTCGAGAAACTGCACGAGTGAAATCCTGTAAATTGGTCAACAGAATCGGAGGTTAAATACTTATGATCTTTTCATTTTTCACCACCACAATTTTCGAAATTTATTACGGTTCGATTGGCTCTACTGCATGCTCACAAACGCAGTTTTGGAGTGTGACTGATTTTAAAAAGTCATACAGCTGTAACGACGAACGGCAATCGAAATAGCTTATCTCATGCTTTTTATTATTTACATGATTATAAAAAATTGTACCTATAGTACAAAGTTGACTAAAGTAACGTTTTTATTATTTTAATTGCACTTCGTTCTCCTAAACGTCTGGCTGAATTTTTGGAAAATTAGTAAATGAACAATTAGTTACATTAATTAAAACAGTTAAACGTAGTTTAAAAAGTCATGGACAATATTCAAATTGTTTTTTTTATTCATCATTTTAGTTTAAAATTCATCTATTTAGTTGAATACTTTACTACTTTGTTAACGATTATTATTTTTTTTAAATTAATTCGGGTGGTCCAAAAATGCATGGCAAAATTTTTTTGCATGCTAGAGGACAACGAACCCCCCCCCCCCTGTTTTATTTCGAATCCGAAAAAAGAAATTTCGGTTTTGACATGTAAAATGAATGGGGAAAAATAACTTTTCTGAGTTTTTTAAATATTTTTTTTAGGGATTAAAAAATGTGACAGAAAAGTATAAGCCTTTATTAAGCGTTTACTTCTTTAAATATTATCTGAGTTTCTCAAGGTAAAACAGTAATACACGTGCAAGGAATTAGGCAGCACTGGATTAAATTACTTATTTTACGCTCCGTACAGTTTCTTATTGCGTTACCAAACCCCAAAAGTAAGATTTATATGGTCGAAGCACGAGAAGATAAAAATATAAAGATCTCAGAATATTATATATACATGAAATAATAAATTATTTTTTAGTTTGGCTGTTCTTAAAATTCTGCGTCAATCTTTATTTCTTGCATTTAAAAAAATGAGGATTTTTTATACTCGGATCTTCATTATTGTCATTATTCTGAATTGTATTGGTGAGAAGAATAATTAATTATTATAATCTTCTTGTTTGTCACCTCACACCTTTTTTTTAGTTGAAAAACTCAAAGTTCGTTTAAAATTGCAATTTAAAATGCCTTGGAGATAATTTCGGTGAGTTGGAATAATTTACAATATTTTGGAGACCTGGAAGAATCCGGAAATTGAGAGTAAATTTATTTATTGGTCGTTAGTTTTTTTATTCTTTCTGGTTGATTAGTATTGCCTATTTAATTAGGACTCCAAGTAGGCAGTAATACACCTTTCAACATTTTGCTTAATCTTCTCACAGCCCTGGGTCATAATTTTGCCACAGGGGGTTCATGATATTCCAATGTATTTGAAAAAATCTAGTCCTTTTTCTTTTTGCAGAGTTAAGTTTACAGTCTGAGCGTTCGCCTAATAAACATCCTATTCCTCGTAGTCCTGACCGCAAACCTTCTTATTCTCCTGCCAGAAATTCTCTGGTAAGGAATCTTCCTGCTGCCGAGACTTCTCTTCGTGCCAGGTCCAGGTCTCCTCCTGCCAGGCCTGTGTTTACATCTTTACTCGGATTTCCATTTCAACAACTTAGATTTATTAGACTTATTCCCAACAACAAGCCGCACCGGGTATTTAAAATACAAAAATACACTTTTCCTGAAGATAAACTACTTGAATTGAGAGGAGATCGGGGTTCATTTAAACCCATGCCAACTGAAGAACGACTTGTTTTAAAAACATCCAATAATGACGTTGTGGCCATATTTGAGCGTAATAACACAATTCTTCGTGGAATATATACTCATGTTAATGGAGTTGGAAAACGGGCAAAAATAAATATAATCGGTGGCGTGGTTGACTTGCTGAACCATGCTGAGATGGAGGAAACTCCTATAGGCACTCCTAATCCAATCAAAAAGAATTATAGAGTATTGCATGTGGGCGAAATGTAAAACAAAATCATGTACACCATAAATTAATTTAAAAAAGAATTAAAATACATTATTGTTTGTAATCCTATTCTCAAGGTTTAATTCTTTCCGTAATATCCCAGGCCCTCTTTTCTGGAAACAGATGAAAAAAGTTATTATAGGCTTATATTGATGTAAATACCTAAAACTTCTTTTGTACGTGATATCACATAACAGTAGATAGGATCTAAAGTTACCGTCAAAATGTTATCAATTTGCAATAATAAATAAACACATATCTATTAGACTATTTGGTTTACTAAAAACGGCTTTTATTTTTATAAATTAATTATTCCTTAAACATTTTTCCCTTTTCTTTGAATTAAGGATTCAGTCCTTTGAATCGAATTATATTTCCCAGGCTACTTTTTTACATGCATATTCTTAACAATACATCTTATTTTACAGATCGTTTATAAAATAGGATATCACTTTAGAAGGCGTGGGGGTTTCTCCCAAAATCTACGGTTGGAAACGGCAAAAAGGGTATAAAATTAATTATTTTGTTTAAAATGTTATGTTTTTCAGTAGAAAATTCTTCTTTTTGGTTCACAATTCTTGAATTATGTTAACATAGTGGTTGAGAATTCTTGAATTTTAATGGAAATTCGTTTTTTGGTAGGGAAATAATCGCTTGGTTTAAAGCTTCTTTTTTTGTAGAAAATGCAACTTTTTGGTTGTGAATTCTTGAATGTTGTTAAAAATTTGTGTTTTTTGGTGGTAAATTAATATTTTTGTTTACACTTTAACTTTTTTAGTTGAAAATTCAACTTTTTGTTCAGAATTCTGGAATTTTGTTAAAAATTCTTCTTTTATGTAGTAAATTAATCCTTTTGTTTTGAAATTCCTCTTTTCCTAGTTTAAAATTTATCTTGTTGGTTACAAATTCAATAACAAGTCTCAAAGTCCAAATACTTTCTTAGAAAATACAAAAACTATCATTCTTTCTTAAAAATTCAACTTTGCGGTTAAAAATTCTAGAATTATATTGTTCATTAATTTTTTATTTTAGAAAATCATCTTTTTTAGTTTAAAATTCAACTTTTCATTTAAGAATTCTTAAATTTGTTTAAAATTCGTTTTTACCGTAAAAAATAATCTCTTTATTTAAAATTCATCTTGTTCGTTAAAAATTGTACAAATAGGATTTAAAGTTTAACTAATTTCTTAAAAACTAAAAAGAAAATTTCCGCCTTGCTTAAAAAATTAACTTTTTATGCTACTTTTGTTACAAACTTCGTATATTTTCCTTCAAAATTCAACTTTTTGGTAGAGCATTTTTGAATTTGGTCAAAAGTTCGTTTTTTTGTAGAAATTTAATTTTTTTAAAGCTTATCTTTTTGCTTAAAAATTTAAAAATTAGATTTTAAAGTTAAACTACTTTCTTAAAAATGCATTTTGTTGAAAACTTACTTTGGTAATTAAAAAAATACTTATTCCATTTTTGGTGGCCAATATTTTTTTGTTAAGTAAAAATTAAACTTTTTGTTAAAACTGAACTTTTGATTTGATAATTCAACTTTTTCAAATTTTTTTTTAAATTTAAAAATTCTCTATGCAGACGTTCATAGTAAAAAAAATAATTTATCCTACTAAATTGTTACATAAAAACAAAAATTACCAGAGTCATATAATTTTAAAAAAGTGAAGAGAAGAAAAATATTGCATTTTGAATGCCCTACAAGATAATTATAAAAACTTTTTAAATTTGCTTGAAAAATCGAAAATTCACATTTTGACAACATAAAAAATAATGGAAAATCAAAAATTACGTTTTTTATTAAAAAATTTCACTGTATTTCAAAGATTTTCAAATATCTAATGTGTTAAAAAAAATATATATATTCTATTTCAACAATAATGCATAATATAAATTGTAATAATATAAATTTATGGAAATGATATAATATTTAAAGGACAAAGTCGAGTGCGACACACGAGATACGTGATGAGAATATGTTCGTTAGAGCCAAAGGAGCTTTAACAAAAGAGAATTCACAATCCCCAACAGTCGCGCGCCTTAGGCGGAGAACAACAGGAGTACCAGCTATATAAATAAAATACTAAAAAAGCTATTAAAATAAAAAAATTTAAATTATAAAAAGATAAAATAATCTTAGTAAATAAAACACTTACGAAATAGTAACAAAAGTCAGTAATTATCTTTTGGAGTGAATTAATTAAGTTTAAAGTCCAGATATAATGGTAATGAAGTTAATAAACAAAAATTTCCTATTTTTAATTTATTGTTTTTGAATTTTTCTATAAAATAATTAAATATTGATTAAAAACAAAATATCATACGAAAATAGAGGTTAGGTTCTATTATTAAAATCATAATAGCTACCATAATTACATATTTGTTCTAAATAGAACGGGATGGAAAAGCATCATTCTCTTTAAGGATGAATCCAAAACTGACTTCGACAAGTATCAACTAATCAATTATAGTTTTGATCGGAAGAGAAGAGCGGCAATTTTAAAAAATATCATATAATACAAAGATATAAGAGTGTTAAACATAATGTAGAAAAGTTTGCGTTTTCCACACATTTCAATCGAGCCGAAAGCACGAGACGCGTGACGAAAATGTGTTCGTTAAAGCTTAAGGAGCTTTAACAAAAGAGCATTCACAATCACAGAATTACCAGTGTCGATGGTTCGACCTTATATTTTAAAAGATATATGCGCAAATGAGGGAAAATACAACAACCAGAACAGCAGCATATTGCCTGTAAACTATGATATTTTGCGTATTCACAAAATCAAAAATATTATTCTCTCCTCAATAAGTGAATTTTTTCAGATCAATTTCAATAAAATTTCAAACATCGTGGAAAATGGATGGAAAATTGGTAAATTTTCCGCTTTTTTGGGAGTTTAGATACAATCCTGTCTCGAGGATTCCTGATTTGTAATTTTCATTTAGAATAAACTAAATGTTTAGTTAAAAATATTACTTTTAACAAAAAAAATAACTTCAAAAAAATCGTTACATTTTCAAACACAGTGATAAATGTTTTAATTAAAATTGTAAATATTTAATTGCAATAGAAGAATTTTTATCTGAAGTGTCATAACTATAAGTCATAACTATCATCAACTTTCAACCAAACAATTTTATTTTCTACCTCAAGGATGAATTTTAAACTGAAAAGACTATGTGAATGTCTAACTGGAATACATGATTTCTTAATCGAAAATAAGAATTTTTATACAAGAAGATAAACTATCAAAGAAAAAGACCAGAGTGCATAAAAATTGTTTAACTCTGAACTCGAAATTATCAATTTACAACTAAAAATGGAACACTTAAATTTTCAATTAAGAAATTAATTTTCAACCAAAATTATGAATTTTTTAACTAAACTGATAAATCTTAAACTAGTATCTATAGTTGAATTGTATGCCAAAAAGATAAATTTTCTATAAAAAAGACGAATTTTCCAAAAAGCGAATATAACTTTAAATTTTTAACAAAAGAGTTAAACTTATAACTAGGTAGTTGAATTTTTAAATGAAAACAGATGAATTCGTAACGAACAATGTAAAAATTCTATATTATAATTAAGAAATATTTCTTCTGTAAAATAATTTAGAAATAATTTTGTGTATTTACAAAATCAAAAATAGTATTCGGTCCTAAAAAATTGAATTTTTTAAAATTAATCTTAATAAAATTTTTGACATCGTAGTAATTTATTTATATAAAAATTTCTATTCTTAAATTGATTAAATTATTGATTAAATTATTATTATTATTATTAATGGTTTTTATTGTGATTTGATAATGATAGGAAAAAAAAGACGACAGAAATAAAAAAGAGAAAGAAGGGAATTAGGTTGGTTGCCTTCTGATTTTTCTTTGCTCTTTTTTATTTTTAGTCAGAATGAGAGGAAATTTTTTTCTTTTCTTTTTTGGTGCAAGAAAGTTTTTCGCCTTTTCGAAATTGTAATAGAAACATTCTGTGGTGATTATCCAAATTTGGTCGTTAAATTTTTAGTTTTATATTCACGAACTTCCCACATTTACGTGATTATTGGACGTTATATAGTATGTTAAATTCAATTTTAATCTCATTTGAATTTCTTAAATTTAAAAAAAAGTTACAGCATTTTTAAATCGATAGACAAAAGAAACTCCAGGACTGTAAATAATAATGCCACAATTTATGAGACATGCAAGGATTACCACAGGATTAAATAAATCATTTCATGCTCCATAAATTTTTATATTGCGTCACTAATCCCTAAAAAAGAATTTTATACGATCGATGCTCACGAAGATAAAAAATGTAATGATCTCAGAATAGTATCTATATATACTTGAAACGTCCAGTTGCTCATTAGTTAAGCTGTCCTCAAAATTCTGCGTCATTTTTTTCTTGCATTAAAAAAATGAGGTTCTTTTATATTCTGATCTTCCTCATTGTCATTATTCTGTATTCTGTTGGTAAGCTGAATAGATAATTTTTATAATCTTTTTGTTTGTAGTTGACAAAATCGAATCTAATTTAAAAATTTAATTTACAAAGCATTTGAGAGAATTCTGGTGAGTACGGATGAGCTGCAATATTTTGGAAACCGTGAAGAAGCCGGAAATGAGGTTGAATTTATTTATTGGTCGGAATTTTTTTGAATTCTCATAGTTTTATTAGGAGTACTTATTAAATTAGGACTCCAAGTTGGCAGTATTACACCTTTCAACACTTTTCTCAATTTACTCACAGTCCTGAGTCATAATTTTGTCAAGGGGTTTATGATATACCAATGCACGGTCGAACTTCAAAGATACGAGTAGCTGGGGAACCGGGAACTCCAAAGATATTAGCTCCCTCTTCTGCGACGTTTGGATTTGGGGGTAATGCGTGAGAACGCACACAGGCCTACTACGCACGCGCGCACGTCGATTTCAAGGCAGCGCGCTCTTCCACACACCAGAATCTCGAATAGGACAGGTGTAAAGAGAAAAAATTCTGCTCGCTTCTTTTGAGTGGGGACGCTCGTATCTAGGGAGCGCTCATATCTTTAGAGCTCGTATCCTTGGAGTTTACATGTACTTGAAAAAATCTAGTCCTTTTTCTTTTTGCAGAGTTAAGTTTACAGTCCGAGCGTTCGCCTAATGAACATCCTATTCCTCGTAGTCCTGACCGCAAACTTTCTTATTCTCCTACCAGAAATTCTCTAGAAAGAACTCTTCCTGCTGCCGAGACTTCTACTCGTGTCAGGTCCAGGTCTCCTCCTGGCAGGCCTGTGTTTTCATCTATACTCGGATTTCCAATTCGAACACTTAGATTTGTTAGACTTATTCCCTACGAGAAGCCGCAGCGGGTATTTGAAATACAAAGATACACTTTTCCTCAAGATAAACCGCTTGAATTGAGAGGAGCACGAGGTTCTTATAAACCCATGCCAACCGAAGAACGACTTGTTTTAGCAACAAACACTGGTGATGTCTTGGCAATATTTGAGCGTAATAACACAATTCTTCGTGGAATATATACTCGTGTTAATGGAGTTGGAAAACGGGCAAAAATAAATATAAACAGTGGCGTGGTTGACTTGCTGAACCAAGATGAAATGGAGGAAACTCCAATAGGCAACCCTAATCCAATCAAAGAGTGTTATAGAATATTACATGCAGACGAAATGTAAAACAAAAGATTTTACCAATAACTGGTATTTACAATAAAATGTCAATGTATTACCATTTTCAAGGCTTTATTCTTTCTGTAATATCCCAGGACCTCTTTTCTGGAAACAGATCAAAAGTTATTATAGGCTTATACAGGGAGCGGGAAAAAAATCTGACGGTTTTAAAGTACAAATAATACAAATTTTAAGAGTGCTAAAAATTTTTTTATTGGGTATTGTAGGATAGTGTTAATGGAAATTAAAGAAAATAACATTGGAACAACCGATTTCATCAGTTTGAGCTTTGAAGATTACGTCTTTCAAATGGTGCCCACCTATTCGCTCAACCATGGGTCTATTAAACTATTTGGTTCATTTAAAACTGCTTTAATTTTTTATAAATTTAATGTTTTCTAAAACAGTTATCCCTTCTCTTTAAATCAAGAACTTGGTGCTTTAAATCAATTAATATTTTCTTGCCAAATTTTTGACATGCATATTCTAAACATTCGGAGAAATTTTTTTCTTAAAGTACATATTGCAACGTGTTTAGTACGTTTCCAGATCATAAATGTTTCTGGTGGAAAATTAATTTTTTTGTTTACATTGGTATTTTTTTTAGTAGAATATTCCACTTTTTGATTCAGAATTCTTGAATTTTGTCCAAAATTTGTCTTTGTTGGTACTACATTAATCCTTTTATACAAATTCATCTTTTCTAGATGAAAATTCAACTTTGTGGTTGAGAGTTCTTGAATTTGATTGAAAATTCGTTTTTTTGGTAGGGAAATAATCTTTTGGTTTAAAACTTCATCTTTTTTTCGGTAAAAAATTCATCTTTTTGGTGCAGCATTCTTAAATGTTGTTAAAAATTTGTTTTTTTAGTAGTAAATTAATCTTTTTGTTTTAACTTTAACTTTTTTAGTTTAAAATTCAACTCTTTGTTCAGATTTCTAGAATTTGATTGAAAATTCGTATTTTTATAGTAAATTAATCCTTTAGTTTTAAAATTCTTCTTTTTCTAGTTAAGAGTTCATGTTTTCGGTTAAAAATTTAACAGCAAGTCTCAAACTCGAACAGCTTTGTTAGAATTTAAAAAACTGTCTTTCTTTCTTAAAAATTCAACTTTGTGGTTGAAAATTCTTCGATTTAATTGAAAATTCCTATTTTTTCAGAAATAAGTCAGTTTTTCAAAGTTTATATTTTTGTTTGCGAAGTCACGTTTTTGGTTAAAGTTTTAACTAGGTTTTAAAGTTGAACTACTCTCTTATAAATAGATTTTTTTGACGATTCTTGGTAATTGAAAAAAACACCTTTTTTATTTTAATTGAAAATGGTTCTTCAAGTAAAATTCGTCTTTTCTGGTATAAAATTAACTTTCTTATCAAAATTTAATATTTTTTATTTGATAATCCAACAGATTATTCAGTTAATCATCTTGAATCAAAGAAAATTTGCTTGACTCAAAGAAATAATAGTAATGAATGTGTTCTAATAAACATTTCTTCAATACAAACAAATATTTTTCCATAAACCAGAAGTATGAAATTATTGTTAAGAATTAATATTTAATTTAGACTGTGAAATATGAACTAAGGCAGTTAAAGTGATAATTTTAATAAGATAATTTGATTAAGTATCATTATACCCACAATCGTTTTTTATATTCTTAAATTATAATTTTAGAATATAAATAAGAATGTGGGTATAATGAAACTTAAAAGCTATGATTCTTTTATTACTTTTTAAAATAATTATTTCCATATATTTACATTTTTTATCTCTATAATTATTTTCTATCATGTAATTATTATAGGCCTCTCACGATTTTCTATAATACTTTCAAAAATATTATTCAAGAAAAAGTATTTCTATAACTCAATTGCAATTATGTTAATAATTTTTACAATTTAACATTTTTACATTCTCCTCAGAGAACGTATTAGGATTTGTGTAAAATTTTACCCCTGCCCTCGTTGCTGTAAAATGAACACGTTTTGAAACTATTCTATTCCTAAAGGTGACTTTAACGAGTGCTTTCAAAAATAGAAGGATCGCTGAAAGAAGAAAGCAGCCTAAATTTTGGAAAAGTTGCCACTAAGTCGACCTCCACAATACTCCTGTCCATTAATTGCAGCTTATTCAGCAATTTCTGGTGACACGCGGCCTTTTACAGCTTTAGCAGTACACAAACAGTCCTGAGCTACCTCCGTGTCCTTTGTTGCTATTTACCAAATTGTTGTATCCTCTAAGACGATAAAGATATCAAGGCGTACAGGAAATAAAAAAGAAGCAACAAAGCAGCTGTTATCTATTTCTACAGGTGACTTTAACGAGTGCCTTCAAAAATAGAAGGATCACTGAAAGAAGAAAACAGCCTAATTTATGCAAAAGTTTCGACTGGGTCCTTGACCTCCACAATACTCCTGTCCATTCATCGCAGCTTATTCAGCAATTTCTGGTGACATGCGGCCTTTTACAGCTTTAGCAGTACACAAACAGTCCTGAGCTGGCTCCGTGTCATTTCTTGCTGTTTACCAAATTGTTGTATTTTCTAAGACGATAAAAATATCAAGGCGTACAGGAAATAAAGAAGAAAGCAACAAAGCAGCTGTTATCTATTTCTACAGGTGACTTTAACGAGTGCCTTCAAAAATAGAAGGATCACTGAGAGAAGAAAACAGCCTAATTTTTGCAAAAGTTTCGACTGGGTCCTAGACCTCCACAATACTCCTGTCCATTCATCGCAGCTTATTCAGCAATTTCTGGTGACATGCGGCCTTTCACAGCTTTAGCAGTACACAAAGAGTCATGATCTACCTCCGTGTCCTTTCTTGCTCTTTACCAAATTGTTGTATCAACAGGAAATAACAAAAGGCAACGAAGCAGCTGTTATCTGTTCCTAAATATAACTTTAAGGAGTGCTTTCAAAAATAGAAGGATCGCTGGAAGAAGAAAATATTATAATTGGTAGAAAAGTGGCGAATCGGGCCCTCACCTCCACAACGCACCTGTCAATTCGTCGCAGCTTACACAGCAATTTCTGGTGAAACCCGGTCATAGGTACATAATAGCCAATATACTTATGAGCTGCAAAGAGGAACTTCAGGTTCGCTCCTAAGGCATAAGAAATGGTAGTATTCATGCACGTCTTACATAAAAATAACTTTGATGCGTTAATTATGTGAGGAGCAACGTTCCGGAAAAAAGCTAATTGAAAATATTTAAGTATACTGTTTCCAGGAACATAAAATTAGCATTTGATCCTTATAATAAAAACAAAGAATTGGATTTGCATGCAACTTTTGAGGTAGGAATAACTAAAAGAAAGGGAAGCTGAAAGTTTGCGGAAGTTTGACTGCTTTTTAGCTAACAAAATGCGTCCAACGATAAAACTCTTTCAACTTCCTCTGACATAATGGCTATTTTGTGCAAGTTAAAAGTCTTTTGATATTTATGCACATACTTTCTAAAGTTTATACAAATTGCAAAATGCGATGGATTTAAAAAAAAATTTCAAGATATCATCTTTGAAAATTGTTATAATAAAATACAAATGGTTTCTAAAACAGAGTATCATAGTAGTTAGAGTGAGTTATTAAATAAATGAAATTAAAAATAATAATTGTTTAAAAAATATATGATTATTATTTTTCAATTATTATTATTATTATATTTAATAATACTTTTTCAGAATAATGCTGGGCAGTTGCGGTTTTTTCTAAAGTTTCTAAACTTTTTCTGAACTTTTCACTAAAAGTGAGGTAATAATGAATCAAAGTTGACAAAAATAATATGTTAAAAAATCTATGATTATTCATACCAAATTTTTTTATAATAAACAAAGAAAGTTGCTGTGTTATAAAAAAATTCAAACCTTTTTGTCGAGGTTTCAGTCAGAAAGAGGTCAATATTAGTGATACTTCACGAATTATTTTTTTAAAAATGTATTATTGTTTATAACTATTTTCTCATAGACTAATGACAGAAATTTATGCTTCTTTTTTAGAAATGTCCAATCTTTTCCACTTTTTCGCTTACAGTAAAGCAATAATTAATAAAAGTAGACAACAATAATTTGTTAAACAATTTGCTCTTATTCATAACGATTTCTCATAAAAGAATTGTAGAAACTTGTGGTTTTTTCGAAGTTCCAAACTTTCTTTAACTTTACATTCAGATTGTAGTAATTATTATTGTAATTTCCTAATTTATTTGTTTAAACAATGTATGATAGTGTATAACTATTTTCTCATAGGATAATGCTATTAAGCTATGGTCTTTTTACAGAAATTTTCAAACTTTTTTGTACTTCTTTGCTTAGATTAAGGTAATACTTAATCAAAGTAAGAAAAAAAGATTGTTTAAATAATTCTTTATTATTTATAACTATTTTCTGTTGGAATAATGCTAGAAATTTATGGTTTTTTAAAAAGAAATGTCCAACCTTTTTCACCTTTTCGCTTTTCGTCAGGTAATAATGAATCAAAGTTGAAAAAAATATTTTTTTAACAAAAATTTCAATATTTTAAGCTCTTCATTTATAGTGCGGTAATAATTAACCAAAGTTCACAAAAAAAATTTTTTAAAGAATTTTTTATTATTATTTTTTAAAACAATTTCTCGTAGAATACATGTAGCAAGTTTATATTTTTTTTTAGAAATTTTCAACCTTTGTTCAATCTTTAAGTAAAATTTAGTTAATTTAGTGTAAAGTTACGAGTTATTTGTTAAAATAACTTATAATTTTGTACAACTATTTTCTCTTAGAATAATTTTAGAAAGTTGTAGTTTTTTAGAAATATTTGATCTGGATTCACCTTTTTATTCATGGCGAGGTAATAATTATTAAAGTTGATAACCCTAATTTTTCGAATAATTTATAATTATTAATAACAAATTCTTTTAGAATAATTGTAGACAGCTGCAGGTTTTTTTTTGAAATTGCGAACTAAAGAAATTGTTTAAGCAAATTATTATTATTATATTAAACAAGATTCTTTAAGAACAATTCTAGAAATTTGTTGCTTTTTCTAAAATAATTATTGCATGTTAAACAATTATTTGTTATTCATTATTATTATATTATTTACTATTGAAATTTCTAACTTTGCACTTTATGTAAAATAATATTTAATCAAGCTGAAACATAAAAATTATTATTTATAACAATATTCTGTCAGAAAAACGCTACAAAGTGCGGTTCATTCTTAAATTTTTTTTCTGTTGGAGTCAAATAATAATAAGTGCAAATTTACAAAATATTACTCTAAACAATTCATTATTGGTTATAACTATTTTTGCTTTGAATAATGCTAGAAATTTTCCTTTTTCCCGAAATTTCTAAATTAGAGATTATTTTAGGATAATTTAATTCATTTTTACAAAGGACTGCAATGTTTAATGGAAAATGTGCATTTTATTTCTTATGTGTACTACGTGCACACATTACTAACGCATAAAATATATTTCCCTCTGTTATTGTCTATTTGGATGAAACTTAAAATATTGAATTGTGTCAAAGTATCTTGTAAAATAGGAACTTTAATATAGTTCAAACTCACTGGATGTTTTTTTTTCAGGAGAGAAATGCTACTACTGAGAGGTTTCAGAAGTGACGAAATAAAAGAAAAAATCCTTATAAAGTATTTGTAAGGAATCATTTTCCGTATTGTTATTCAACATGCTATTCTGTGAAGAAAGTTTCAACCGTTTTTAATGAATGTTTTGTTATTGTTGGAAAGCATATTTAAACCAATATTTCAAACTATCCATTATCAGAATCTAAATTTTCGAATATTTCACAAGATATTCTTTTAAATTAAAAAAAAAACAGAATTCAACGATTAAATTTGTAAAATAAAGTTATCTCAGTTCAAAAATGATTTCGTTATTGTATTTTTAACTAGTTTTAAGTCTTAGTAAAATTATTTTGAAACCAGAATGGAAAAAATAAATTTATTATTTAAAAGTCTTCACGGCAATCACTTTTCAAAAGAAAACGCGAATCCTAATTCTTTCTACAACAGGCGAGGTAGCGTGTACCGTTTTTCATACTCCAGCGTGCCCGGAGAATATCAGACAATCAAAATGAAAAAATATGGAGCCTATGATAGCGTGTTCAGAATCAGTAAATAAAAAATAACCACCATGGAGCCAGAAACAGCGTGACCAGAAAAAGATCAACTCTAAAAAAATGTTTGAAGTCTGTAGCCGCGTTCCCAAATTTAATATAAAAATAAAGATAGGGCTGAAGCCTGTCGCAGCGTATCCAGAAAAATTAAAAATAAAAAAGGTCTGAAGCCTGTTGCAGCGTACCTAGAATAAGTAAACAAAAAATAACAACCCTGGAGCCAGAAACAGCGTGCCCAGAAAAAGATCAACTCTAAAGAAATTTCTGAAGTCTGTAGCAGCGTTCCCAGAATTAAATACAAAAAACAAAATAAGGTCTGAAGGCTGTTGCAGCGTGTCCAGAATTAAATAAAAAAAATAAAATAAGGTCTGGAGTCTGTTGCAGCGTACCCGGGAAAATAGAAAATAAAGAAGGTCAGGAGCCTGTTATAGCGTTCCCAGAATTAATAGGCAAAAAATAATGAGCCTAGAGCCTGAAACAGCGTGCCCAGAAAAGTATCATCTGTAAAGAAATGTGTGGAGTCTATAGCAGCGTACCCAGAATTAA